>VZTV01025042.1:0-13720 GCA_013400875.1 Anhinga rufa | reverse complement strand
TGTTTTAGAGGATAAATAATTATTCCTTTGGAAAGCTGAATAAACAGTAAAATTCAATGAACAAGAAAGATAGCTGTTTTTTCTATCATTCTCAGTTGCAGTAATTTTTATCCAATTTCTTTGGAGTTATTTTTAATTCATACCAGTATAAAACTATGTATACAAAGAGTTATTTCTGTGTAATTTCCTAGAGCTACCCAAGTTTCATAATTATGGAGCTACAAAAGGTCCACGATTTCAGAAATTTACTTGATCTAATGACTTCTGCAACTTCTTGCCAAAGGACAGTACAAAAATAGGTAAAGTATCCAAGAGGATATTATTGGCTTTTGCCTACCTATGGTGTACTATTTTGTTAGGAATTTAGGTGTGGGGTGACTGTGGACTTACCGAGATATTAAAAACAGTGTGCTATAAAGAAGGTATTGTCTATGTGGATTATTTTTGCATGAACAAAGATTGTATTTGCAAAACTAACTGACTCTGAAGTATTTTATTCAATATGTGCTTGATATTCTTACACTAGAAATGAGCCTCCATTAACAATAATACATCAATTTAGCTGTACAGGCAAATTCTCCGAGGATCTCTGAAATTAGGAGTTGAAATTATACAAGAGGCTCTTATAAATTGAGGTCATGTGCCCTATAAACAATGGGGAGTGAGTTTAAATTTCTTCCTTCAAATAATGTTAGTTTTCTTCAGCTTTTCTCAGCTTTCCTTGCCACCCACGTATTCCATAACATTGTCTGTCTCTATTCTTCCAGACCTTTATATATATGCAATCTCTCCTCATATATATATGTGTAAATATATATATTTGTGTCTGTGCCTCTGTGTGTGTTTGTGTATTCCTATTGAGTTTTGAGATTTTGGCTACAAACATATGTGCTTAAATGATAGCATATTTAAACTGACATACCCAGTGGTGTCAGCAGAGAACTCCAGGGACACCTTTTTCTGGGAGAGGTCATCTTCTATCTCAGTCTGATGACAGCTGTTACTCCAACTTCTTCAGTATGTCAGGTTTTTAATTTTAAAGGTCCAGGAATATTTTTGTAAGCCAGTTACTCCTTTTTCCCCAGTTGTCTCTTGGGCATTTCCCTTTCATCTATAGTTTAGTTTAGTTTAGTTTAGTTTAGTTTAGTTTAGTTTAGTTTAGTAAAATAAGACTGTGACAATTCAAATCTTATTCCAGGTACCAAACAGATCCCTGTAAAATGACAACTTTTTGCAGTGCTAGTCAGCAGCAATGACATTTTTCTGTCCAACAGGAGGTGTTCTAATGATACACAGTTGTAGTGTAAGTGGCAGCTAATATAGCATCAGCCCAGTCACTTTAAATTAAGTTTGGATGATGAATCAGTAGAACTATGGAGCTTATGAGCTTGAGACCCAAAAGAGTTTATATGACTACTTTTTTCTTTGACTTTTCTTTCCTTTTTCTATTACATTTGACTTTTTAAATCCAACTGTGTTACACAGGGTTAACTTAAGGCTTCTGGCTGGCAAGATAGAACTTAATTGGGATATAGAAAAGATACAAAAACTTGTGGAAAAATTGAACTTACAAGCCTGACTGTGTAGTTGGTGGCTAAAGATCAGTTATAAATGAAGGTTCAGATACAGGAGCTACTCAGAGTTTCATTGTTACCCAGAAAAGCACTTGGCTTGCCTAATGCTCGATACCTTGGGAAAGAAACATGAGGTTAATATCTTCTTCTTAAAGGAACAGCACTGTCTGACACACCACTTTTATTTCTGTTAAATTTGTTAACATATGTCAGGAGGGTCTTGCAGTAATTTTGGTAGAACTGAAAACATAGTCTCATTAATTCATTTGAAGAAGAAAAAAAAGAAAAACAAGCAAAAATTTTAATTTACCATGATCATTTACTGTGTTAGAAAATCAGGTACAAAATACTACTGGAGCCTAACTGACATTATAGTATATAAAATAATACTGTGCACTTCTGCAATACGTTCCACTCAAAGATCATCAAAAAGTCACAAAAGGTATATATACACAACACAATGTTCTAGAGCATAGAAATGTTCTTTTTGTCCCAATTTACAGATGAGGTGCCATTAATTAAATGTTTCATGTCACAAAAGGATTTTTCTGGAATGGAAATAAAACCTGGATCTCCAGAGAACATGCTTTACCAGGATAACCAGATCTTGTCTTCTTGGACCTCTTCTCTTTTACTAGTGAGAAGCTTTCAGAAGTGTATAATGAGTTACATTACCACAGTATATCAGTCTTTTCTGTTACTTAGATGAACACAGTTCATTTGGAGGTGTTTTTTTATTTATACAAAATTTTTCTGTGATATGTCTTTTTTACTTCTATAGAAAAAATAAACAAAATAAGCCCTCTTGTTTATAGCTAGGCTTGTGTTATTGCCACTCTTCTTGCAAACAGGACAAATGTATTATCCTGTAAGTAGGATAAGGAGAGAACTGAAGCATTTCTCCCTAGGACCAAAGAAGAATGTTTCATATCCATAAAAGCAGTGCATCTTGCTAGCCTGTTTCCACCACACTAGTAAGCACCTCATATGTACGAGCTAGCTACCCAGGTCCAGTATTGTCTATCAGTGAGTGCACTTACGTGGATCATCCAAAGATGCCAGCTTGACTTTTCAAATGAAAAATGAAATGAATGAATGGCTTTTCAAATGAAAAACACACATGTATTTGAGCTTTAAAAGCCTTGCATAAAACTGTTAATTGCCTCACAATGAAGGATTAATGCATTTTGGAAACATACCTTTTCTATCAGATCAGTTCTTAATGACTAATATGAGTCAAAATAATAATAAAACCCCCCACTGGTATTTACTTAAAATATATTTCTATTAAAACTCTCATGAGTGAGAAGCACTCATGAGGAAGAAAATTATGGTACTATCTGTGTTATGGAGCTTTACCCTGAAATTATTGCTATTCAGTCATTTCAACAACAAAAATGATCAAAAATCATTCCTATGCAGTACAAGGAATACTCTTTGGTTTATTACGAGCTCACAAAGCAATCTTCACATACAGAAATACTACAAGTAATGAGATTATCTACAAGAAGACAATAAAAAAAAAGAACACCATTGAAAAGTTTCTAAATTGCAGGGGTTTTTTTTCTATTTAGAAACAATTATGCTTAGTTATATTCTCTTTTGTTCTATAGGAATATCCCACTAATTCTATATTATTTCCTATTCTACAGTGTGCAAAGGAACAAGGACATTTAGCTTTATGACTCTTACAGAAGAATAAGGTGGAAGACTACATTTTAAAAACACAAAAAACATATAGATTGGGAAAGTTCACCAATCCCATTCATTTAAAAATCTTTAGGAAATATTTCTGTAGTCATGTATTTGACCCTGATATTCTCAGTCTCTTTTGAAGATGATGCAGTATAAAGGACTTCTATAACATAAACCTAAAGGGCTTCAGGGCTTCAACAATTACTAACAAAATTTGAGCTCTCACCTTTTATTGTAATAAACAGTTTTGACTTTATAATGTCTTTGTAGGCATCTGGGCATATTTACTTGCAGACACACGTCTACATTTACAAGTCTACTTACAGTTGTAACACACTTGAGAACGGCAGATTGATTTATAAAAAACTTTTATACTACAAAAAGAATGCTAAGAATATGCAACTAGTGATGCAGTGTGCATACAATAAATATCTCACTACTATGTCATATTTTTAGGTGACCAGTTTTCATTCTAGTTTGATACCACAGGTTTAGGTTCATCGCTCTCATGTTTTCTTTGTCTGGTAAACACCAAGAGTTAGCGAGGTATTTGTACTCATTTTCTCTACACATTAGCTTACTTTGAAAGCATTCATATAATACTCCATGTATCCACTCATTCTCTATTTAGACTGTAATACCAATTGACAATGATATTATGAGTAAATGAGTAAATAGTCCCACATATTTTAAGAGACTCCAAATTCCAGTTAAAACTTGTTAAATTGTTTAATATTACTTTTAGCCTAAGAAAGAAGCAATTTGCCCCCAAAGTAATGCAAAAAAAAACTGAAAGGAAAAGGAAAAGTCCATACACATTGGAAATAACCTCATTTTCATGTCTGCACACTTTTCCAACTATTTGCAAATAATAATTTTAGATAATTATTACTCAAATTTGCCATCTAAGAAAAAAAAATAGTGTATACAAGGGAAAAACATCTCAGAAAAAAATTAGTTGCAATTACTGATCATTAAAAACCTTCTAAACGAAAACAGAAAAATCTGAGCCTGGCAAGAAGGAATATATTTTTTTTTCATAAATGTTAAGTCATTCTAAGGACAAAAGCAGTAAGTCTGAAATGTAATCTTGTCACATTTCAGAACACATGAGTTTTGAAGACAGAGGAAACCAAAACTTTAGCTTTGTTAATAGTAGCCAGTAATTAAAATTTAGGTACCTGTATCATCTGAACACTTGCTTCATCAATTTATTAGTTGAACTTTTCTGAAAAGTAAAAAGTAGCTTGCTGGAAACAAATATCTCTGTTGCCTCACTTGCTAAGTGACTGTCTCACTTTAAGCCCTTAAACACTACAATCCTGGCTTTTTTGTTTTTTTCTTCTCCTTTTCCACAATTCACTGCATGAAGGTTGTGTGCATGTCTCTTGACTATCCAGAAACATTTTTCATTACTTTAACACATAGACTGCATAGTTACTGCCTTGTTTAGTATTTTAACAAAGAATCTCAGAACAATCTTGATCTCAGAACAATCTCAGAACTACAATAGAATGATTTTAGAATTACACAACTTTTCCTTCTTTTAACCAGGGAAAGAAACTGAAAAATAAAATTATATTTCAAACTTTCTTTGTATGTAACAGTGGGTACACTCCCATAAAGTAACAAGTGATGTAGTCTATGGACAAACATCAGGCCTTCATTCAGTGCCAAAGCATATCATCAGTATAGCACAGCCAGAATTAAGAATGTTAATTCAGAATCAGGGATTTAATGACCACTTATCAACAGTATAATATAGTCTTTTGCTAGTTCCAAGAAATGGCTTATAAAGTTTTAAACTATTTTCTATTTATGGCTTGAATTGGATGGGTAGGCAGTGTAGCAAAGTATACTTAGGTTAATGTTTTTGTAATAAGTAGAATAGATTCAAAGAGATAAAATATGCTGTTGTACTTTCTGGAAAATTTGTACTCGTTACAGCTGTCACTGCAGCTGTAATTACAACAAAACAAAAAATAATTGCCTCAACCTTTGAGCGTATTACTTATTTCTATTTTGTATGGGCTCAAAACTTAGACATATAACTCAGAAAATATGGGTTATCAGCTTTATAAGATAGCAGACAGTTTGATTAGGGACCCACTGAAACAACACATTGATTTACAATTGAAAATCTTCACAAACTGGTTTTGAAGGAAGCAAAAGGTCTATATTCTTCCTTTTTCCTCCCCTTTATTACTCATGTTGTCTTATTCAAACACATGTTCTCTCTATTTCTAGGGTGTTGGGTTTTTGCCTTCTACACACGAAAAATATCAGAAGATATATACTTCAATAACAGGACAATGTATTTCATGGAAGTATTTACAAAGTAAACAGAGATGTGAGGTGCTAAAGGTATAGCGTGACTAAGGATATGAGATGGCTGAAAAAACTTAGGCAACTAAGGATATAGGTGACTACTGTAGCCTTAGGTGACTCCAGGATATAAGGAGACCAAAGCTAAAAAAATCTAGCCTTAAAGACACCAAATTTCTTAAGATGAAAACTAGAAAGGTAGAAGGTCTTGGTGATGTTTACAAGATAAGTTTTCTGGTCAAAATCAGACAAAAGATTAAATCAAAACAGCAAACTGCTGAAGTTCAAGCCCTTACTGTTTCATAAGATACCAGAACTTTTATTCCAAACAAGGGTCCTAACCATGTGAATGGTAGTTACTTGGCTACAGTTTAGCAGATTGCATCTGAGGGTGTTGTGTTTCATTTTAGGAGAAAGGAGAGAAAAACAGATTTTGCTTTTGGTTTTGTTTTCATGGAATCAAAACTAGGAGGAAAAAAAAAACTAAAACCCCTAAAACACCAGCAAGCTATTTAGGGTTTGCTTTGGAGTTTGCTTGGTGGTTTTTTGTTTGTTTGTTTGTTTTTTAGGGAATAAACTTTATGATTTTTCACTGGGACTATTTCCTTTGGTAATTTATTAACTCTTATGACAGGCAGCCTTATGACAGTGTTTCATCTCTTATCTCAGTTACTTTAATGTCTCACTAATTATGCCTGACACATCCAATATTTTGTAAAGTACTTTTGGATAGGGGCAGCCTTACACTTTATTTTCAGCACAAGTGTCTCCTGCTCTGGAGTTGTGTGTTTTTGTGACACAGGAACAATGTGTAAGGTAACCAGTCTTAGGGACTTGCAGTAGGGGATTCAATGACATTGTAGTCTACATTGCAAATGTGCTTAACCTCCCTGTTCTAGTATAACTCCTCTATATACTAACAGAGAACTCAAGGCACTGTGTTTACTCTGGTGAAATCCTTTGGTTTTCTAAGTCAACACGCTGTATACATCATATGCAACATGACAGCTATGGCTAAAAGTGATGAATGTGGATCAGGTGAGTGCTATTCTATTGCATTATCCACACAGTGCATTAAATGAATATTTTTATAATGTTTTAAAAACGTGTAAATTATTTCCAAGTTATTGTTACAGCTTTTTTTTTCCACAAATATCCAAACAAAATTACAGGCAGTGATATTGAACATATGGATATCAAGGAAATTGGTTTCCATGGGAACCTTATCCACATGACAGTTTTCAAATGCTTTTCTGCTTTCCAGGTGACATTTCAGTAATTCTACGGTATTAATATTGCAAGTGGACATGAAATATATGACATAAAATGATTTGTTTGTGTGCGTATGTGGATAGAACCTAAGCAAACAGCATATTGAGTAAATAGCTTTATCAACTCTATGGCTGTGACAGTTTGCCTGTTTATTGTAAACTATTCCCAAATATCTCATTTTGAGACAAATCTGAATATCATTTGTTCTGCATTTAAGTTTTAAGCACACATACACTTTAGAAGAAAGAAAATTAGTTTCAGCATAATGCATAATAAGTTCACTATACATTAAGGGATTGCTTCATTATGAAGCATTCAAATCCAAAACCAATTTTCTTCCTGCAGGAGGAGGCTACATTAGGAGTGCTACAGACTAATTGAGATAGCAACATGGCAACAAAGCTGGAAATCTGTACAGAAACGTGGTAACTGGTGAACCCTGCTGCCTTGATTAGCACATTAATTACAAAGCAGGTGTTAGCGGACTGTGTTAATGGGTTGCATAAAAGGTCAAGAGGGCTTAGCTATCATTTTTTTCCTCATCAAATTATTGAATATTTATTTCACACCACTTCTGATTTGAATAAGTCTGAGGAGAACTGGTTATCTCTGTAAAGCAAAGCCACTTTTTCCTTTCCCCCCTCCCTTTCTTCTGCATTTTACTTGCACCAGACAGGAGGTGGTTTTGAATGAAAGTATGTAGTAACTTGTCAAAATGAAACTGTTTAACAAAAAACAGGCACTAACACCCAAGGGGTGTAATGCTTTTATGTTAAAATCTTACCAATGTGTTTATCTGGCCTGATTGAACATCTCAGTGTGTATCTCTCTAGTGAAGGGGACAGTATAATAGGGAGCAATTCATCCTGAGATTATGAATATGACTTTTATATTTTTTTTTTCCTGGTGTAGATACTTAATGGGCTTGTTATTTCTCTTTCATTTTAGGGAAAGTTATAATTTTCAGATCCAAATGTTGAAGTTAGTGTCATCACTGAGGAGAAAGAGCTGTCTCCCCTTTCTTCCTCTGTAAGGTTTGGAAGGCATGACTGCTTCTGACTTGAAGACAATGGCTTCTCCAAAACAGAAAAGTGTTTGAACAATTTATTTTAAGAAAAGAGACAAATGCAATGTTTGCTGGAAAATTAAGTTAGTCATCATCTCTCATTTCTTATGTATAATGGCCCAAATATTTCCACAGTACAGTAAAATATAGGGAAATAAGCAAAGGAGGTACAGAAGACAACTGTGATAAATGGAAGCAAAAGTTGGGGAAGTTCAACAGAATCAGAGAAAAGCAACCAACTCACAAAAAAATTTAAGGCTTTATTGGAATATATAATTACTTAGAACACAAAATTAATATTATCAGAGAACATCAATGATCTAAATCTAACAACTTCAGAAAAAAATTTCAGAGTCAATTTCTAAACATTTCAGGAAAAGAAGCCCTTTCTGCTTAGGTACACTGTACATATCTGTCTGTAAATCCTGACAATGAGGAAATCCGTTAAAGATCATGTTCTGATTAGATCTTTCTGATTTACTTTCATGGATGTCATTGAGCAAATATGTGTCTTGTGTTTCAGTCTCTTCCCAGTGCTCACAAAAGCAGAGCTGTAGAACTTGTAAAATTTGAACAGAATCTCTACCATTTTTCCAGTCCTATCATTTAATGAAACCTTTACTGCAAGTTCCTTATAGATATTTAAACAAATACTCACTTCCTGAGTCACAAATCATTCTGGCGTCTCCTCTTCAAAGACATCATTTGAATACTGCTATTTCTGAGCTGTAGACATAGAAGAATGCACCACCAAACAGAACTTTGTCTTTTTCAGTAGATTGCATGCTTGGTGTTGTATCCTTCAGCAGACATACTGAAGCAGCAACACATATGCCCAGATATGAGACACGTCTTCCACATGGAAACACCTCTCGTGCTCTGGAAGCTGCAGCTTGGTTTATGTTGAGGGATGTTCCAGGTGAAGGAACAGTTTTTGCCACTTTCCCACATCAGACTATCATGTGTGAATGCAGAATCCTGTGAAAATTCCTGCAGATAAGAAGAAAAAAAAAAGTATTTAAGAACAGTAAATAGTTGTGACTACCTTTCCTAAACAGTATCTACTTACTGTGGAGGGTAAACAGAAGCAGCCCTTTCCCACAGGATATCCCAACCTACAAGGCACTGAAGTTGCAGTCAAGGAGACTGAAGACAGGTTACACGAATGTCAGGGGAGAGGGAACTGAACACATCATTTGAAGGGAGGACACTGAAACCAAATAACTGTTACACCTTTTAGCGGCAAACTCTAGATGATGCACAGGGGACAAATGGCAACTGGCAACTGGAGGAGGCTCTCACAGGATACGTTCACAGAGAGACAAAAGTATATCTTTGGTGCAACCTCTCACAATGCACAGAAGAAATAAGCTGAACAAACACAGCACTTGTTCTTGTCCACAACAAATGGGATCCCTGACCTTACTGGTCTGTTTACATTTGATCACTGGATATTACAGGTACATCCTATATAGGAAACAGTCATCTTATGAAGGTATAAATCTAAACAAAATGCATCCTGCATTCATAAGTGCTAGACAGCAACTTGGTAGTTTATTATACATGTATAAGTAGAAAAGATTTCTGATTCATTAATATGAAGATCTCTTTAAAGACCACTGAATCATGTATTCTTTTCTCATTCTACAAGCCTGCTAATAATGTTTTGATATGTTTCTTTACAGATCATTTCTGGTAGCTTCAGAAAGACCTTAATCCATTCAGGGTGTATCTTTTCCAACCCTTAAAAAATTCTTTGTTGTGAGACATCACTATTATTGAACTGATAGATGTTCTTTTAAAATTTGTCCATTCAGATTTCTTATTTGAACTACTGTCATCCTGACAATAGTATGCAGGACAAACAGATAAAACTGCTAAAACTATCCCAACTCAATTACCTTCTTTCAAAAGGTGAAACACACTTAAAATTTCAGTAAAGGTGGTGGAACAATAAGTAATTAAACTGCCTGAGCACATTTTTCTAAACTTTGCGCCAGTTTCAGAAAAACCTCGGAAGTGTTTCTTTTTCTTAGAAAGGGAAGTAAGCTTGAGTCTGGAACCAGATTAATTTAATCTGAGACCAGATTCCAGCCTTTTAAAAGAGCACATCACCAGTCATGTAATAACTTCATTTTTTTTTCAGTGTGTCCAAGCATCCATGGCTTGCATTCTCAGTGGTTTAAAGGGATCTAATTTCCCTTAATTTCAGTAAGGTATATTCCTAAATATTTATTGAGGCTCTGAAAAACAGTTAATCAGATTTCTGTCTCCAACTGGTTTTGAATGGGCCTTTAACTGATAAATCACATAAAATGTCTGTTCTATAAAAGTTAAGTTGCTGTACACAGTCAACCTTTAATTTGATTCCAGAAAAGGTGATACTAAAAAGACAGCTATATATTCTTCTGTAAAACCTAGATTTGGCTTTGTTATGGGACACAAATTATTCCTAGGCTATAGCTGTTGATTTATTTCAGAATTCCTATTTCTGTCATCTCTTTTTACACTTTAGGGGAAAAAAAAAATATTTTTTTTTCTCCCAAAAGAAAATTATTAAATTCTATTCACTTTTTTGTTATTTTCTGATAGAAATACCTCACCCTAGGTTACTTTTTCATTAATTTCAGAAGACCCATTAAAGACACTGGTTGGGGGTTGGGGAAAGGGGACCCAAGGAGAGAGGAATACTTTAATTGAGTTACGGATATATACTGTGGCAAACAAGTTGACCTGGGCTTCTTCTGAATTCCAAGGAGAGAAGTAGGCTTTTTGAGTTCACNTTTTCCAGCCTCTCATGCTCTGCCGGGTGCACAAGAAGCCAGGAAGGGAGGGGGCACAGCCAAGGGAGATGATCCAAACTGACCAAAGGGATATTCCAGATCATATGATGTCATGCCCAGTATATTAACTGGGGGGAGTTGGCCGGGGCGGGCAGCAATCGCAGCTCGGGAACCGACAGCGTCGGTTGGCAGGTGGTGAGCGATTGCACCGCTTGTGATTTTTTCTGGGTTTTGTTCCTCTCCCTTGTTCTTTTACTTTTAATTATATTATTATTATCCTAATCATTGTTATTATCATTACTATTATTGCTATTTTATTCTAATTAGTAAACTGTTCTTAAGTCACGTGTTTTCTTGCTTTTGCTCTCCCGATTCTCTCTCCCATCCCATAGGGGTGGGGGGAGTGCATGAGCGGCTGCGTGGTGCTTGGTTGCTGGCTGGGGCTAAACCACGACAGGTTGGAAGGGACCACTGGAGATTATCTGGTCCAAACACTCTGCTCAAGCAGGGACACCTAGAGCTGGTTGCCCAGATGACTTTTGAATATCTCCAAGGATGGAGACTCCACAACCCCTCTGGGCAATCTCTTCCAGTGCTCAGTGTTCTTTCAGTGCTCACTTTCACAAAGAAAAAGTGTTTCCTGTGTTACCCACAAAAGGAAATTTTTCCCTTACATTAATTGCACAGGAAGTCTTGGATGATTAGAAACTAAAGGTGAACACCCAAAGCTGGTCTGTGTGTGAACATTATTTATGTCTGTGAAAGAACTCACCTTTGATCTACGACAAACAGCCAAATAAGTGAGACTGCCACAACCAATACCAGACCAAGACTGAGGACTTGTAAAGCTACATAAGCATTGACAAACTGATATGTAATCCTACTAGTCCAATATGGTAGTCCTTAGAAATGAATGTGTTTTGAGAAAACAATCAAAGATTATTTCCTCATACTGGACTGTACATACCGGTCTTTATTATATCATTACTCACTATACAGAACATTGCTATTTTAAAAATTCTATTGCATATGTGCATGTTTTAAATGCCTGAGGGGTCTGCTTATCAGTTTATCTGCTTCCTGCAATGGGAATTACCTTTGTGACCCTAATGTTAAAGCTTGCAGCTATAAATCATCAGGGTCACAATTTAATAGTGCTATAAGCTTTGTCTTCTTCATTAGAAAAAAAAAAACCATGATTTTAAATTATTTTAAATTTCTCAATTGGAAATTATGCCTATAACCATTGGGGCCTGATGGGTTTCATTGTCAAGTTTTGAAGTATTCAAAAATAAATTCAAGGTAAAGTGCCATCGACCCATACCCTTGTGGATCTTGGTACTATCAAGTTTGTCAAATGTATCATTCTGAGTTTCCTAAATAAATCTGTATTTTGAGTTTATACCAAAATCAGCTAACATTCTTACAGTTACAGCTGTGGGTATGAATGTTTGATATACACAGCATATATGCACAGACATTACCCTATCTTATACTTGTACTTTTTTCTGCAGAGTTGTACAAAAAAAAAAAATCACTTTCTAAGCACCACCAGGGTATTCTCTCTTGCTATATCTTGCCTGCCTCTCTAACACTGCCTGGTAGTAAGTGAGTCTATCAAGGTCTCTTTGGTATCTGTCAGTTCCAATTTGATTGCACAGAAACATTTGTTTCACTTCAGTGTGAAATCAGGTCAACTGCAGAACAGCAGCAGAGTGATTGTGTGATTGACAAGCCTGCCTTTGGGATACTGGAAGACATAAAAGTACATTGATAGAGGAGGCTTCAATTAATTTGATAGAGAAGCAGCACAAGCTTTGTCATCAAAAAGAACTGAGGAGTCACACAATTTTATTACATGTATCTTAAGAAATAACCAGATAAAAAAATGCAATCTTAGAACCAATCTTTGGAAATCAGCCTGACATAAATTATCTGTAAGAAATGCTGATCAGGGAAGGATTTTGCTTCAGGCTCATTCCTACAGCATTTATCCCTAAGGGTCCATTTATGATGGCCTCAAAGAAACTGCTCAGACAAGGTTAGAACACCAACTGGAGTTACAGAAAAGTTGAAGCCATTTCAGCACTTAGAGAGAGAGTTTGTTATTTACTTTGAGAGGTGAAAAAGGGCTGAGCTGCAGTAAACCAACCCTAGTGCTTTACCTAAACAACATTTACACGTAAAATCTGAGTCATCTACTGGTTCAGTAATTCTAATATCAAGGATGTGGCAAGCTTAAGGGTAGCTCTACAGTACTGAGTTGTAGCAAAGGGAACCACATGCTAGCTTTAATTTGTGCAGTGGATTGTAGCCTAGTCAGAGATGTTCAGGTATTTTTTAACTTTCTGAGGGATTTCCAAAATGCAGACCTTCTTTTCCTTTGCCGTTAGCCTGCAACTATTTAAACTAATTTGAGCCTGTGCTGTAATATGTTCATATAACCCTGAAGCATAGGCAGACCTGTGGCTATTCTGACACTGTTTTCAGAACTCATTAGGTCTGATTTCACACACTGCAGTGATGGTGGCTGAACATCAAGCTGGAAATACGCAATGTTTTATACAGCATTCTGACATAGGTTGAAGTGTGTAGGTTTAAAAGGCAGGCTTGATTTGAAATCATATGTTTCTCATATCTTCATATATGGTAGTGTCTATCTCTGTGAAACCTACATATTCTTTCCATGAATGGTATTGGTATTAAAACTTGGACAATAATTAATAAAGTGACCTAAAGCTGTACAACTTTGCCCTCATTAGTAGGTGCAATGGCAATGTATTTAAGTGCTGTTAGTGACAGACTTCAACCATTCAGGCATGTGAAAAGCAAAGCATTATGAAAACAAATGCCTTAGTTCTGCCATTTTTAAACAGGGATCATGAATTTCAAAGCGTAACTATTAAACAGAGTAGAGCAAATCTAGATAATAAAAATAATAGATTTTCGATTTTCAAATACCTTGAGAGTCTTTCAAAAACTAATCATAGAATCATTGAATCATT
>VZTV01025032.1:53630-64787 GCA_013400875.1 Anhinga rufa | reverse complement strand
CAGCACTCATGGGTGCATGCCATTGGGGCCTCCATGACTAACCATGGCCATTAGTTATTAGGACTAACCATGACCATTTTCCCTGCTCAGTGCTGCAGAAATGCTCTACGACTGCACTTCAGTTTGCTAAACATGATTACTGGTAATACGATGGAAAACTGGCATGACAAATAGTAGCCTTTTAAAAAGGCAACAAAAAAAAAAGGCAATACTTCTGCCCTTCTCAATGAGTTACCTCAAATGAAGAAAAATATTCCTTGTGTCCTATTTTATATTCATCAAAAACTGTACAGCTCTTTTAAGGCAAATAATTGAATGTCTCCTTTAAAAAAAGTATCACCCATTACAGGAAAATTTCATTAGGTCCTGCTTGACTTGTTCATACTTAAGGGCATTTTAGAAAAGTTACAGTATAACCATGAATTAAGAATTGCAACTTGACAGTGTGCCTACTGAGTGAACTTCCACCAGTAAGCTTCAGAAGTTGTCTTTAAGCATCTTTGGAAATAACAAAGTACAAAAACCCACCCAAACACTAATAATTAAGAACTTCCTGTGCAGATATTAGAAACATAATATAATATTGGAAGTCCACAGCAGTTCGACTTCTCTAGCAAATTGAATACAAACAAGACCAACACTGCAACATGAAGTAGCAAAGTGAATCCTGATTGAAAAATTAAATTCTTAATGGCTTTCACAAAAAAATTTAAATACCTATTTCACTAAGCACTCCCAGAAAGGCTCTGCATTAAGCATTCAGCAGCTCACATTCTTCTACTGTGAAGTAAGACTAACACCTGGCACTAAATTATCTGTTTAGTTCTTCAGGAAACTCAGGGGATATTCCTTCTATTTCTAAGGCAAAAATGAAAAAGAAAAAAACCTTTCAGATTATACATGACAAAATGTCTGAAAAGAAAAACAAGCATGTACTCTGCAAGTCAAATCCTCCTCCTGTATTATTTTTACTCATTACTACAACAAAAAAAATCAAAGTGATTCTTGGATTGATGGCATCTCTTTAAAAAATTAATAAATAACTCAAATTACCAAATATTAGATCATTTAAACATATCTGCACATCACTATAGTATTTGCTATGCTTATGGGGAAGCCACAAGGGCAACCACATCCACACAGAGCTGACTACCTCAGCTTCCCTACAACTACTTCATAGACAAAGGTTTCATAACAAGAAAGCTAATTCAGCTTTCTAAAAATACTGGTTACTTAAATCAGAGTCTCCAGCAACCCTTCTCTGAAGGCAGCGCCACACTATAGCTTGCCTGTACACACAGATCCCAGATGGTCTGCTACGCCCCGCTCCAGTTTCTGATGTGCTGGTTCCTACCAAGTAGGTACCTCCAACGTCCAAGTGTGACTGTGCTCTGAAAGCAGCTGGAAGGGAATGGGAGAAAGCTAGAGAGCAGACAATGATTCAATCCAACCTTTACTTTGTTTACTCTTTTTTTTTTTTTTTTAAATATAACTTCCATGCAGAGTTCTCCAGAGTAACTGCCGATGTTGCAGCCTGCCTTCTGGCCTTGGCACAGCCACAGATACTTCTAGCCACATGGGAGGAAAAGCTTTTGCTACATGACTTTTTTTTCCTCTTTTTTTTTTTTTTTTTAACTTTTAGGCCAACAACATGTTCTCATTTGAACATTACAGTTAATGAGTCCTATCAAGAATTTCTAACAAAAACTGTACATGAGTTTACAAATGTATTAACATATAAATAATGAGAAGCTTCCTGCCTGGAGCCTCCACAGTAGTCTTTTTGCTTGAGAATATAATACTGGAAGGGTAGACCCAATCCCTTTCCACAGCACCAGTCAGAGCTGGCCTAGTTCAGTCAGCCATTCTGCTCAAGCATCACAGGGTTTTTCTTCTTCAGTGCCTCTGGCTTCAATAAGCAGTCTGTCATTACTGTGCAAAAGCAAGAGTCCAATGCCTTTGAGAAGGAATCCTGCTGCTAAGAGGCCTGTGCCACCCAGTCATCGTTCTGGTCCGAGCTCTTGCTGGAAGGTCCGTTTCTTCTCCCGACAGTGTTTCTTGTGAGCAGGCCAGTCTTTTTGCTGGCATTGTGACCCACAGTACCTCGCTACCTGGCATCGGCCACAAATGTTGAATTCACGTAACTAGGAAGAACACAAGACAGCATTAGTGAGCCTGTTCAGTGCCAAGGAGAACCCCTACGTCATTTCACAAGTAGGTTTATGATCAAATCTTTTGCACCCATCACAAATATGAACATCCCACCATGAGTGTCAAGAGTATCAAAAGGTTTTGAAGTAATTGCATTTGTTGATTTTGCAGTTGGTCTTGCAGAATTATATTAGGGCTTAATAGAGAGAATATTTGAGCATGTCACATTTATTCTCACTGCTACTGTTTTGCCAACTGAAGCTCTGTTTACAACTACAAATGTCTTAAATTCAGAAATGATTAGGAGGGCTGCACAAGCTCAGCCATTGCCAAACTTATGGTTATCCAGGATGCTTTCATACGTGGACCCAAATAAGGGTCTTTTACCAAAAAGGTAAAGCTCACTTTTTTCAAGTGGAGGACTTTTAAGACCATTTTTGCAAACGCTCCCTTCCCCAAAGAAAGAAGTGGAACACAATGATTTTAGCCTACTCAGCATTTGTTATCACAAGAAAAGCTCTTCTTATTCACAGATAAGGACATCTGTCTGACAAAGAGGCACAGCCCTTGGACATCTCATTCTCTGCCATTCTCTGACTATGTATTTAATTTAATTTAATTTAATTTCATCCACCCACAGCAAAGAACTAGAACCAGCTTTCCTCCTAGTTCTCCCCTGAAAAAAGGCCACTCAAATCCACCCTCTTCTCATGAAAGGTCAAGTATGTTATTTTTTTATTGCACTACCACCCAAAACTACTTACAATGCTTTCTCATTCTGTCTTACACAGCTGCTTGCTCATTCCAGCTCTAGGTCCCTAGAGGAATGCTTCCACCTGCCTTTTCGTACACTTGGCAGAAATGACACTCCTTCCAGTGAACCATTAGCTCCTTTATTGTCCCAATTCAAAACTATATTCTCTCAAACTGAAAATTATCGTAGGGTCTGAAGATTCAGGCCAAAGAAAACCCGAGTTAAAAAGAACTATTGCTTTTAGCAACTGAATGGCACGTCTAAGGCTTTACATTTTAAGGAACAAATCCCTGGACACACATGGTAACCCGAGTCATTACGCGCTTACTTTAAACTCTGCTGAACACACCTGTTTTTCAATCATTGTGCATGGGGGGTAGTGACATTCATAATATGTGCATGAGTTCTCTTCCTCCTCCACAACATCCCCGTTAGCGTTGTAGTATCGTGTTACATTCAGTACAGGAAACTGCTCTTCTATAGGATCTGTAGGAAGCTGTTGGATTGCCAGCCAATACAGACTTTGTTCCCTGTAAAAAACAAGTAAAAGTTTGGTCCATAAATTCATAATGAGCATACAAGGAAATTGATTCTAAATTAATCAATAAAGTAGGTATGTTAACATTGTATTTAGCCGATTAAGCCTCAGACTACATATACTCCTCAAATACAGCATCTTTTTAGGGTTATTTTAGCCTAAATGTAAAAAAGTTTAAGAGTATCTATCAAGAAACATTTACATCAAGCAAAGTTCTTTTGTGTAAATGGCTTGAAGTCTGTTTCTTGTTCTTGAATTCCCAGAGAGATGCTAGGATAGCATCATCGCCATTTACTACATCTCCTCACAATCAGTTTAATAAGCTCTGAAGATCCCTATCTTATGGGTGCTGCAGGGAAGCATCTAGTGTGATGCTAAGTCTATGGGTCTCTCACCAGAAATTAACACACCTGCATTAATTCATTAATTAAACCAATCCATCCTGACACGAAGTCTGATGTGCTTTGTACAACATCAGTGCAACACAGCACACAGGAAGTTCCCACAACTGACTCCGGCAATCGGAGCCGATCCCAGGAACTCATTTGGTTTTCAACCCAAATATACGATTACAAGTGTAAGCATTTTACAGCTGCTGGCTTCGACAGGCTGTGTTAGAATTTCGATGCCTGAGGACAAGAGCCACAAGCCAGTAAAATCTGCAGACTGAATTCAGCGTGCCTAGATGCCATCACTCAAGCAGAAGGGAATGCAGGCTTACTGTTTTACTGTGGTGACAACATCTGGCACAGCAGGACCTCTGCATAATACCATGGGGTTAGATAGTCCCCTGACAGCTAGCATGAACAGTGAGCATTAACTCTGCTCCCCAGGTGAGGAAGCTAAGACATACAGTGATGTCTAAGTAGCCCAAGGTCAAATAAAAAAGGCTCTGCCAACATGAAAAATCACTAAAGGAAGGAGAGACAACAATTTAAGATATTTTCAAGTTTTTTGATGGCAACCCACTGCCAAATATTGGCATACCTTTGTTTACTAGAGATTTCTTCAGCTTTGGGTTTCCAACCCCAAGGAACTAGGCGCAGATTGTCTAGGCGGTTGTCCACTGTCACTGAATTCAGATGTACCACCTGAAATCCAGGAGCAATCCCTCCCCGGTGCCTCTCCCTGGAGGAGACAAAACAACTTGGAGGTCAGTGATGAACAAGACTCCATAGCTAAATCGCAAAGAATCATCCTAATTCCAGAAAGTACGCTGCATTCTAGCCTGCTGTCTGGTGTCACTGAAGCAGTCGCAGTAAAACTTGGGTTGCCAACAGGCTACAGTGGCTACTTCAGATACATCAACTCCCAGAAGAGACTAGTTCCAGGAGGTTATTTCCATTATAAATGAGCTAAATCAAAAGACAATCATGGTATATTTTAATTGTAAGCATATTGCAAAGAGTTCCAGAGACGACTACTCCAGTTACTGCAGGAGCATTTATGTGTTCCACAGAGCAGACTTGAAAGGTGCCAATACTGTTTTATTATTTTAATAGGAAATAGGAAAATCTATCAGACACATTTATGCAAGTTTGACACTGGTGTGAAGTCAGAATTTATTTACAAATAAATGTCTCTTAACAAGCAACAGGTTTCATCAAGTATTCAAATGGCTTTTAGACTCTAATTGCGCATAACACATCGAAAGCCTGCAGTGACTCCACAATTGACCAAGAGACATCTACTGAAACTTGCTCAAAACCAAAGCAGGACTATTAGCAAGGAGGATGGCTGCACAGTAAGTGCTATCGTGATTCTTCCCTATTGCCTTCTAACAGTTTTCATTTCCCATTCCACCTTCTTTTCATCTCTCCTTTCTCTGTTTCACAAACTATCAAGTTCACTGTCAAGCACCCTTATGCCTAGATGAGTTTCTGCATCACTTCTTGCAGGAACCCCCATCCCACCTGAAATGTAAGGCTTGGACAGAAATGGTATCTCGGTATGTTTGCTATGCCACAATTAATTTCACAGCACAGAGAGAACGTACTGGCAGCAATCAGCGCTGATTCATTCCTTCGAATTCCAGCGAAGGTTCATTGCCTTCTAGGAGACCAAGTTACTTACAACTTTACCCAAGTCTAGTTTGAATGCTGCTTCCAGCATATTTCAGTTCAAACGACTCATCCAATTTTGAAGAGGTACAATTTGCCCAAGTTAAAAAATTCCCACTTTTTTTTCCCCTTTACAAAGCTCTAGCATTATCCAGCAGAACATGGAAATTAGTATCAATGTGGCTGACAATTAAAAGTGTAGTCTTTTGTTTTCTTTGTCAAAACCCATCCAGATATATTTAAAATACATACCTTGGGGGAAAGAAAAACACTTGTAATTCACATATGACCCCAAACTTTCTAGAATTTAATGAGTAAAATTCCCTTGGAGAGGCTACACACAGCCAATGCTCCAGCTCACAGGCAAAGCAATTCTTCCTGTAATGGCAGCCCGGCACGAGAACAGAGTATGGAGCCTCCTGGTAGGGAGTCTTTTGGGCCTCCACAGAGCCTCCCCTTTGAGGGTAAAAAGAATAAAATCCTTCCTTTTGGGGGGAGAGGCGGGGGGAACCAACACACAAAAGCAAACAAACTATGTAAAGAGTCTGCTGAAATGCCCTAAAAGAAGAAAAGCTACTTTTGAGGTGTCGAAGGCTATCGGAGCATCTGGCAGGGAAATCAGGAATCCCGAGGGCTACAAGTGGGAACCCAGAAGTTACATGGACCCAAACAGATGAAGGCGAGCATTAGTCAGACATGGAGACAGGGAAGGAGTTAAGGTTCTTAGACTGAGACTTGGACAAAGTGCCAACAAGAGAGATGGGATAGATATGAACAATGAATCTGGGAGGAGGAGACAGGAGTTCAGAGCAAGAGCGAACCATGCAGGAGGGAAAGGGAGGAGGGGAGCCTAAGACCAAGTTAAGAAATATTTTTGAAATGGTTTAGATAATGCAAGTTTAAGAGAGGTTGGAGCTGGAGAAAGAAAGAGGATTACAAGAGATTGTTTGGGACACCATGAAGCCACAGCAGAATGGCACATGCCTACCACTGCTCCCACAAAGTCTAGGTCTGTACCCACAACCCTCCATAAATAAATATTGATAAAATCCACTAGCACAGTAAGCCCACTTTCCTCACTTTGTATAAATCCACATTGGTCTACATTGCTGTCAGTTTCTCCTATTACCTCAAGTGACAAAGGTCTTCAAGCAAACATGAAAATTGGGCCTTGCTGATGACTGGTAAAAGTGTTAACACAACAGCCCTGAGAGAGATGCCAGAATTAGCACTAGCAAGTTTAGGATGGTCCCTTTTCTCCGTACATAATTAAGCAACCTTTGAATGCACAAGCACGTACTACTCCTCTCCCTAGACTTGCACTTCAAAAGTGTGCAGTGTGAACCATCTCCAGAAGTCAATCAGAAAAGCGCAGTGAAGGACCAGCTGATGGAAGAACCTGTCTTCTCCTTGCAGAAGGGGACAGAGAAGAAAGAGCCACAGTAATGCAGCCAACTCTCCTGCAGAGCCATAGCTTCCACCTCCCCCACCACACCTGAGTTCCTACAAGGTGCTAGGCAAAACACTTAAACCTAAACTTTTCAGATAATTAACTGAATACTGTTCTTTTTGTATTTCAGCAGCTAACTTGAGAAGCAAGGCCCATAATGAAAGTGCCAAGTAGGGGCAACAGCAATTCAAGTAAACAGGAGCCATAACCGAGTAGGTTATAGGCAGTATGATGGTAAGTACTTTTAAAAAAAAAAAAAAGAAATCAGGTCTTAGATGTCTTTTTGAACACACAGTTAGTGATGCTTATGACTAATCTCCTGATGCTGCTATTCCCCAGGGAACATCACTACACCCAGCCAAAACACAGCAAGCTGGGATTTCTATACAGGGAACAGGGCGAGAAGATGACAGACTTTTTCTGCAGGTCCCTAGCCAGAGACGTTCAAATCCTGCTTTGGAGGAGCTAACAGTCCACCCTGAAAACACAGCAAGCACCACAGAGGCTGCACAAAGTTCTTCCTTAAAGAATATTTGCAGCAAACGTGGGTATTTTTCAGATCCTGGTTCCCATTTAGTACTGCAGCTCACTCTGCAGAGGTCCACAGGGCTTTGGGGGAAGAGTGGGAGAAGGTCCCTGTCACTGCTGCAGCTTCAGTAGCTACCTGCTTCCTATTTGGAGGGCCATACTATGTGAACAGTGATACCTGCTTAACAAAACTAAAATAGAAAAGAAATTAAAATTTAAAGATCTGCTTTACTTGCAATAACATCCAACACATGCCTACTCACTTAATCTTAAACCAGAAGCCCACAATCAGGTTAGTTTTTTCAGCATGAGCTGATTTTATTTGGGGTATGTTTGGGGGAAAACAGTTAAATTACGTTCCTATACCTGCAGTAATTCACGTTCTTTGCTTTAAATTTACCCAAGAAGTAAAGTAAGGCTAGCACTGGAAAGAGTAACGACTGCTACTGCCTGTCTCTCCTGTCTTTCAAAGGCTCCAAAACCTCCAGCATTCTGCTTTCTCGCAAAGGGAAGGGCCTGCCACTAAAATACATTTCTGTTTTGTTTTCAAAGCAGTCCCCAGTGCAGGTAAGTAAAACCAAACAACGGGCCTATTCTGTTTAGGAGGAGCAGTAACTACATAGCACCCGTAGCCAAAAGACTTTCTAAGACATTAGGAGACTCAGTCACAAAGGTATACTAACCTGCATTGCATTAGCTTGTAATCAAAGATCACAGAAAAACGTACACCCTCAAAGGGATCAAACCAAATTTACAGAAATGGCCGAAATGCTTTGTATTTTCTAGTCAAACAACTTGACTTTGCAACTTCAGAACTGCAGCTCCACTAGCTTGACAGTTTACGCCCCACCTTTGTGACTTTCAGAAATCCCTATTACACACACATCTCAGATTTTTTAACGCCAGTGCGTGCTAGTGTCACAATTGGAATTACTTAACTGAGTACGTTAGAATTATTTCCTAATTTAAGTAAAACAAACCAGAAGAAGCAATGACTGGGCTGTGTAATAACCAAACAGCTGGACTGTCATCATCTAGACAGCCTTCAACAGTCAGCCGGAATAATTTTAAGGTGCTGTCTAGTGCTACTTACACGTGACAATTATTACTGTATGAGGCTCACAGTTAGCAATAGCTGATGGTGATTTACCCCACATACTGTAGCCAACTTCATAGTAATTTTCAAAGTTATATGTGCAACAAGATTAAACATTAACAGATGCAGGTTAAAATCCATAGTTAATGAGCAGATTGTAAATAATAACAGGCTCTGATATTCTTCCTGTCTCCCTCCTCTTGTACAGAGACTAGTTTGGGAAATAAAAAGTAACCTAGAACAATAAAGAAAGCACGACTATATCTTGGGTGCTGCGACTACTAAGTATAGTTTATGGAACTGAATAGCAAACATACCAAATTTCTGAAAAAAATAAAATTTCTGTTAAAAGAAATAACAGTTCTCTTCAGCATACCCTATCTTTTCTACAAACCCATGAACATATCTATAAGGAGCAATGTATTAGCTCACTCGGTGAGCTAATCTCCTCTCACAACTGAGTAAGTTGGCCTCTGAATCTAAACTGACAGCTACCAAGGATATCAACCAATGATTCTTAGAATATGGAAAATAAGACATAGCAGCTAATAAGAAGCACCATCAGCACCACTTACGGCAGTTTCCAGAAGGCCAGAAAAACCCCAAAGTTATCAGAGGTTCTACCTCTCTCCAGTGCCCTGCCAATTCTCACTGCTGCCTATAAGATGTACCTGATTATCACAGGGGAAAAAACCCAACCCTCAAAAGGTTAGTCTTCCCCTATTAAATGGAGCCAGTCCCCTGCTCCCCCACCCCCAAACTG
Source organism: Anhinga rufa (assembly GCA_013400875.1). NCBI lineage: Eukaryota > Metazoa > Chordata > Aves > Suliformes > Anhingidae > Anhinga > Anhinga rufa. Next base: position 55,447 of record VZTV01025032.1, on the reverse strand, counting down.
AAGTTTTAGTAGCATTTCTCAGATTTAAACAGTCTCTTAACGCTCACCTATCCCTGTTGTCCCTGGGAATTACGCTTCTAGAGAGACTCAGCTGTCTGAAGGCTCAGTGCAAAACCAAACCGTAATAAGTTCTATGCGCAACCCCTGTGCTGGGCTTCCAACCGAGTGTAACTGCAAGCCTCCTGAGAAGACTTAAAATATTACTGGCAGAGAAATAAACAACATACAAGTTGGTGGCAGCCAACTCCACCGTAGCGAGTCCTTAAAGTATTTAGCTCTCCTTACGATACCTACCAAAGCAGCTCATGCAGGAGACGGCCAGATCCCCTTCCACGATTTTTGTCGAATGCATAAGCAAATATTTTAGCACCATTTCCATCAGCATCTACCTCCATCCGAGCCTAGAGGAAAAGGGGAAGGCTGTGAGAACATCCAACACCGAGCAGCAGAGCACACGCTCCACTGGGATATGGGAAAGACCCAGTATTTAACACTTGTCTCCTAGAGGTCACTTGACCTTAATGGAATTTGAGTTGTTTCAAACCTCCAAGGGGAACCAACCAGCTCAGCTATTGTGGTTTATGAAGATGGGAAAGGGAAGAAAGGAGGCTGTGCACAGCAGGAGTCCCGCCTGGACAAAGAACAGCAACAATCCAGTTGTGAGCCTGTAGGGCCAGGATCCATTCTCCATTCTGGCGCAGATTCACTGTGCAGCCATCAGCAAGCCACCAAGGCTTTGTTTCTGGTGTTGCTTTACACCAATCTAATTAAGGGTTGCTGGTGCCCTCTTTTCTCCAGTCCATAACTCTGCGCTGGTGCTAATGCTCACGAACTGCCCTAAGGACTAGGCAAATGTAGGGTACTCGCAGTGCATCACCACTCTCCGCGACAGCACACACTCGCAGTGAGCTACCGCAGAGGAGGAACGGGTGAACACGGTATTTTCTGGTAGCCGCGTTACCACAGCACTTAGAACTCCGAAGAGCAGCTCTGACATAGCCGCTGCACTGCGGGCACTAAGCAAAAGACGGTCCCTTCTCCAAAAACACCTCAGCGCCAGAAGATTTTCTAATCAAGAATTCTTTCCTTTTCAAAGCCCTGGTAAGATCCACTTACCCTCTTTCAGTGGACGTTAAGATAAAGCATTTTTCTTCTGGTCCCACAGTAAGTTACAGTAAAAGAAGTCTTTCTCATCCAAGACTACGCATGGAGTGAAAATTTTAAAAGTTTGCCAAACCAAACAAGGGAATACAAATTATCAGTTCTCAAAAAGTATATAAACAGAAAGCTGAAAATAAAAAACTATATCATTAATTTGTTTAATTAATTAATTTAATTAACTAGTGCTGGTTTAAACCGACAAAAAGCCAGAACTTTTCCTGCTGGAAAGCAGGCACGGTCATACTCTGATACTTTAAAACTTTTTTTTTTTCCCCCAAAGCAGGAAAGTCAGGGGGCAGAGCGCCTCATTTCGGCACGTCACACCAAAAGGAAAAAAACCCAACACCCTTCAGCAAGAGACGGCGACTCCCGCCGCCTCGGAGCGCTGCAAACCGGCCCCGCGGCAAAGCCCTCCCGGGCAGCGGCCGGTGCGCGGGGTGCGCCGGCGGGCGTGGGGAGGGCGGGCAAAGGGCGACGCAGGGCAAAGCGGCCCACGGGGCGCGGGGGCGGCGGGGCCGGGCGCTCACCTCGAAGGAGTAGCTCTCCACCAGCGGGATGTCCTGCTCGTCGATCAGCGTGTACTTGGTCTGCAACACACCGCGACCGCCCCCGTCAGCGCGGCCGGCCCGCCCAGCCCCGGCCCTCCCCGGCCCTCC
>VZTV01025032.1:12631-41745 GCA_013400875.1 Anhinga rufa | reverse complement strand
CTCCTCTCCCGGGGGTGCGGGCCCTGTGCGGGTGCCAGACCCCTCGAGCTCCCCCGGGCCCCTCACGGAAGGTGCGGGGCGCCGTGCCCGCCCTTCCCGGCCCCCGCGGGGGCGGCTGCTGCGGGAGCGGGCGCTGCCCGGGCCCGCCGTCGCGGCTCCCTTCAGGGGCCGGGCTGGGCTGGCAGCGCTGGCAGCGCTGGGGCCGTCAGCACAGAGCGGCTCCGTGCGGGCGGATGGAAGCGCGAAGAGCAGGACGGAGAAGGCTCGCCTTTGGAAGCTGTGTGAGACCTGGGAGGGGCACCTGCAGGGAGTCCCTAAAGAGAAGAGAATAGTGACAATAGGGAGAGAAAGGACTGGGAGGCAGAGCTGGAGAAGAAGAGGGATTTGTTTCAGGTGCTGCCAGGGGGGGACCTTGACAGGGTCAGCACAGCCTGGTTGTTTCAGGGGGTAGCACAGCTCTCAGGACACCTCTCCAGCACAGAGAGCAAACCTGCTGGGGAAGAATGAGTTACAAAGCTGCAGCTTGGCTTCTCTTCCCTTCCTGAATACTGTTCCAGTGCATGTCAGGCTGCAGGGCTTGCTGCCACCACTGCTAGTCGCTTGATTACCTTCCTCTCAGTGAGCAGGACCTGCTGCCCGAGAGGTGTCTGGGGGCAGCTTTGTCCTTCGTGGCTAGGCAGCAACTCTGCAGGAGCCCCGCTCAGATCCAGACACTGACTCACTGCTGTAGTGCTGTGCTCCTGAGTGTGTTTTCCCAGAGAAAATAAAATCTTACTTCCTTCCAGACCCCCATCTTGCCTTACAGCACTAGTATCTATGGCATCCAAAATGTTTCAAAAATTGGGGTTTGGTTTGGGTCTTTTTATACGGCCATGTTGCAGTTCTGCTTTTGATTACGTTTGCTTGTAAAATTAGGGTTTTGTTTTTATTTCACTCTTGGCATCCAAACAGCTGCAGACTAAAGCACCCAGTGGGTGTTCCCCTGCCTTTTCTCTCCGTGTGTGCGTTGCTGCTTGCTTCGGCAGGCAGGGCGTCTGCCTGCGTGGACCAGCCGCTGGCAGCTGTAGGGACGCGGGATTTGCAATTCATGGATGCTCACCTACTGAGGGTGGGTGCTGCCCCAGGGACTTGCACATAGTTCTTTTAGTAACTTAATAAATAATAATTGCATCATATAAAATGTGGTCACATGGCAAAGGCCCTTCTCATTACTGACTGCTGAATGCTAGCCTCACTTAAAATTGATGATGGTCAGCAGAGCACACAAAGCCAATGTCACAGAGAGAGACACAGCTTTGCTGTTGCAGATTTGACGTGTCTTTTTGCTAAGGCATGTTTTGACATTCAAAGGCTCTTCAATCCATTTAACAAGTCTCTGATTGTTCATCTTTTGACCCCTGATACGATTCTTGCCCTGTTCAACTGTCTGTCCTTCAGCCTGCATGTCTTTGTGTATTTTCTTGGGTGAAATTTTAATAATTTTCCATTATCCACATGGATATCCACAGGTATCTAGCTGTAATAGAGAAAGGTAAGACATGACAAGGGGATGTATAAGTCCCCAGCAAAGAGCTGAACATGTTCAGAAAAGTTATGGATATCTTGCTGCAGGTACCCTTGTCCTGGTTTCTCATCTTTAAATTTCCTTCCTTTGTTTCTGTCTGTGATGGCTCTTGATTGCTTTCCTGCATTTCCATACTGTAGCTCCTGACAATGAATTTCCCTTCTTGCTTAATCTGAAGTTTTGCTCTTACCTCTTGTCCTGGGGGAGGCGAGTCTGAGGTGCATTTCAGTCGTCTGAACTTGTTAAAAAGACAGCAAAGTGGGATGGCAGGGAAAGAGCCGTGCAACTGTTAGGGTTTGAGTCTAACACACAGCATGAGTTTGTTTGTAGCCACCTTCTGCTATGTCTCTGATCTTGTTCCAGCAGAGCAGTATGACAGCAGTACAGCGAAATGGGACATCTTTACCTCCTTGTTTCTGGAGTGAAATGAAGGGTAACTGCTTGGGTGCATTTAGTCTGAAGTTATCTTTTGCTTTTACGCTAAGGATTTATCTGCATAAACCTCTGTTTAGATTTTGGCAGAGATCTCCATGCACAAGGAACATCTCTGTATCCTGTGGCTACGTGCTTTTCAATATAGTTTAAGAACAATTTGTAGACAGTGAGCCAGCAGAGAACCATCTTTTTTATGTACAACGCATGAGCTTTACTGAACACTAGATTAAATGCATTGTATAGCTGTGCCATTTACTGGTGAACACACTGCTGTGTATTGACTCTTTTGTATTGTTTTTAAAATTGCTTATTAAAACAATGTTTAAAGAAGTCATTGCAAAATGAACCTTCCAATGCAAGCTTCACAGTGTGTATCTCAGTTTGGACTTTAGGCAGCTGTAGCTCCTGCTTGGGCCCACCCTCTTCACTGTGCGGTGCTGGTCATGGCTCTTCAGGTTCCTCATGTACCCTGAGGCTTCTTACCCAGCCAGTTTAAGTCTCCCCATCTTGGGCTCACTGTTGCTCTTTTCTCATCTTATCCCAGGCTTATCTCCAAGCCAGATTCCCTGCAGCAGCTCCCTTTATGAGTCCTCGTCCACCAGTAGCCCCAACTGGGACTCCTTCTTCACTGCCAGTTTTTGCCCCTTGCTCTTGTGCAGCCTCAGATGAACCCCTTTTCCTCCTTGATTTGATTGCTCAGCTGGTCTGCATCCCTCTTTTCCTAGCATCCCAACTGGTACCAATCTAATTACCAGCTGGTCCCCCCATTTCTTGTCCAGCCTTAGCTTTCTACCCTTCCCGCAAAATCTGGCAACACACTCCCTTTTTCTCTCCTGCTGTTTCAGTCCTCTCCCAGAATTGGCTCTAGTTTCTGTTACCCCTTCACCCATGTCCCGTTCTGATTTCACAAGGCATCCACTTTCTGGTTCAAGTTCTCTTCCCTTTACACTTGAATTGGCTGGTGTCTTTGCATACAGTCCAGTTGAAATAACAGAAAAAATATTCTCCAGCTCTCAGTCCTGTAGTGACCCTGAACAACCGTTCTGGGGAAGATCTGGCTGCTCTGTGAGCCCAGGATGGAGTATGGTGATCTGACCTGGAGACACACAGCCCAGGAGAAGCTCCTAAGTGCCTGGGAGGGCAGATAGCACACCCTGGCACGCAGCTGGGGCAGCAGTGATCAGCTCTGGTTTGTAGTCAGCATTTTTTTGAAGTTAGGTTCTTTTAGCTTTGCCGGCAGTTGTTAGACTACTGGAAATTGATTTAGCTGTATTTTATTAAAAATCTGACTTTACGCTATTAGGTGCTTAAGCAGAATGTTTTTATCTCACTGCGACTAAAATGGGGAAAGTATTCCTGTGTGACTCTGCTTATGCCTAGAAAGCAAATGAATCAAGTGTTTTGTTAACTTGAGACAACCCCTAGAGCTGAGGAAGCAAAGTGTAGCTTGGGCAGCCTGATTCCAGTGTCTGTCTGGGGTCCCCACGATGCCCCAGGAAGCTGGGACAGGCTGTGTGACGTGCCAGAGGAGGCTCTGCTGTACTCAGGAGTCATCGAGTCCCTTGCAAACAGTTATCTGTGTTTTGAACTGCTTTGGGGTCTTGTTTATTCTCACCTGTCGTGGAAGGGGAAGGCAGCTGTGGTGCTCTCAGGATTAGGAGTGTTTCACTTTTCTAGCCTAGCTTTATTCTAGACCATTTTACAGTTGCTTATTATTATGCCAGAATTTACTTTGAGTTTAAATAGTTTGGGTTTTGTCCCTGGTGCTTCATCTCCTGATACAGTTACAGCTTTTTTAGTTCCTATCCTAGAATGGACCCTGCATTTTCCCTGTACATGTTCCAGCTTGACTTAATTTATCTTGCACAGGGATGACTAAGACAACCGTCTCAGAGACTCAGCAGCGCTTTTGTGGCTCGTGTTAACACTTCCACCATGGAGGTGTGATGGAATCTGCCTGTTTGAACGAGCCAGAGAAGGGTTTATACAAAGAAAATTGCTGAGACAGTGATTTTTTTTCTTTTTTTCCATTTTTTCCCCCACTTATTAGAGCGCAGTTCTGTAGTCCAGGCTCCCCAGCAAACGCATACTCCAGGAGCCCTCTGCCTTTATTTACGCTGATCGTTGTAAGACAGAGCTATAGTCATAACTAAAGATGCCACTCTTCTTCCGTAAGAAGAAACCCAGTGATGATGCTCGGAAGCGCCTTGAATACCAAATGTGCCTGGTAAGCAATGCCGAGGTCTTTTCTGTTCTCTGTGTCTAGTCCTGGATGCCAGGTGAATTGGTATGTCCCCTGCATTACCAGTAATCATGTTACTGATCTCACCGAGACAGCAGGTTGTCTTCCTAACGTACATCAGAGAATTCCTGCTTTCCCTGTCCCGCTTTGGCCTCCCATCCACAGGTCCCCTTTGTGCCACTTCCATCCCTCTCTGCCACGTAACATCCTCCACCCCACCCCACCCACCAGCCTGCATATGGGACCCCATCCCTCCTTTCCCCTCCATGCCCCTTCACTCTTACAGGTCTCACAGTTTGCTTTTCCTACCAAGAACCTGTGACATCCCCTCTTCCATCGTAACTAGCTTTCCTTGTGCCCCTCTTTTGCTTCTCACTATTATTTTGTTTCTTCCTATCATTCAGAGGATTAACTTGTTAGATGCTGCTGTTTGCTTTCCTGGACTAGGATTTCGCCAGGATCCTCTGGGGTAGATCCTCGGCAGGGTGCTGTCACGCCAGCGAGGTCGGCAGAACTACCTGCCTTACAGCAACTGCAGATTTAAAGTTGGCTTTCTGAAAGCAGTCGTCTTTTGAATTATTTCACCTATTCTGCCACAGGAGCTGTGGACCAGTGCTGGCATAGGGGATCTGCTGTGCTCTACCCTAGAGGCACCTGCATTTTAAAGGTGACAAAATTATGCCTGTTGGATGTCTGTAAGGTACTTTGGAAAGGAAGGCTTTGTTGTGTACCAATAATGAAACCAGTTTTTATGGGTTTCTATTCAGCTCCTGTGGGGCTGGGGACGAATAGGTTTATCTGTCCGTTGTAGGATTAGTTCTGTATTGCATGTGCTTAGTTTAGGGTCAGGTACTCAGTTCTAAAGACTTAACAGAGGGACTAATGCAAGCACACTTTATTGCCTCGTGCAGTACCTTTTATTTAAGAAAATAATTCCAGAGATGCAGTGCTGCTCATGGTGATGATTGTCCAGTTTCATTACTGTAGCAGCTGCATTGGATGTAGTTGATTTGAACATGGAAAACCACTTCTGTACAGAAGCAGTGACTCCTTGCTCCGTCTTACACAGCAGAGCCCTGCAGGTCCCTTGGAAGCAAAAAGGCAATAGTAGGTTATTTTGGTTTCTGTGTACAGTTCAGAAGGTCGGTCTGCTGGGTGAGACATGCCAATAACACAGCAGGCTCTTTACGGGCTAGAATGGCACTGCTGTTGTTCCTAGGAAGTGCCCCTCTTGAGAACCCATCATTTCCTTTCAGTTAAAATTGCAGAATTAGGATGTGCTTTGGTTCTTTGTGCAGAAATTCTTTTATTGCACCGAAAAGGTTTTCCTACAGTTTGGTTTCCCAGTTGCTTTGCCTGCTGTAGTTGTAGCAGCACACCTTTTGCTCCTAGCATCACTATTGAATTACACAGCTGTGGCAGAGAACTGCAATTGCATGTTCAAGGGAGGGGGGCCAGCTGGGTAATTTAGTCAATATGCAGCAAGAGGCCAGGTACTTCTGCATGGTCTAATTCTCTGGGTTTGTATCTTCTCTCTCCAGGCAAAAGAAGCTGGTGCTGATGACATTCTTGACATATCCAAATGTGAACTCTCAGAGGTATGTTCTCTACAACTGCCAGTATTAGCTCTCAGGTCTGAGTTCTCTGTCTCTTCTTGTTACCAACTGTCAGATTTAGTATCACGTCTTGTCTCATGAGCCTTGAGTCAGAAATAGCCTTGCTACTGGTCTGCTTCTTTCTATGTCTGCTGAGCTCTGGCATTCAGGTGAGGGCTTCTGTTTGTTTGGTTGGTTTTTTTTTTTGTGGGAGATTGCATGTCCTACCTGATGCTTCCACAACATTTCTGTCCTGGGAATCCTTTTTCATTTGACAAGATGGGAGGGGCAGGGTGGCCTTATATCCTCCACCAGTACCTTGGTAGGACCCTAGTTTGGGACCTCATGGCCTAGTTTTGCAAGTCATAAGGGAATTTGTTTGCCAAAGACTGACTGTTTCTAATCTTAGAGCTACAAAGCCTGCCCCCTGCGCTTATTTTTCTGTATAAGTGAAAATCCCTGGTTCCAGGCTGCTGGTTAAGGATGGAAATCTCACTTCCAGCTTGGCTTCTTTTATGGCAGCCAACTAAATTAGAAACAAGCTGTCTGCTGGACTGTGAGCAGTTAGTGACAGATTGCCAGGCTTTCAGAGGAGAGACAGCTTTTCATTCTGGCAGCTAGGCAATCCTGTTAAGCAGAAGCCCATTCCTATTTCACTTTCAGTTTTTATTCATTGCCGTGTGTTTCTAAAACAGGTTGGTACCTGTGTAACCTTTTGTTACAGGATGCTTTTGCCAAACAAGCTAATAGATATTGCACTGCTCTCTGGGGAGAGATTTGAGACCATCCTGGAGAGGATGGCTGTCTGCTGTGCAGCATGAAATGGCTTTGCTGAGCCTTTGGGATGTTTTGTTCCAAGATCAGAAGCCAACAGCATCTTGTGTGTAGGTTTGCAAGCTGCGTGGGACAATCTGCAAGCTGGTCTGGGTAAAAGGGTGGCAGACAGAGGATGCATGCTGAGCCAGCTCCATTCATAGCTGCAGCTGGTCTTGGATCCCCAGTGGCTCCTTTTGGATTGATACCATAAAACTCTGTCTTGCTTGTCTTCTTTTTAGGCTTTGTAATTTCAATAAATAAAGTGGGCCATCAGTTTGGTCTTAAAATTAACTCTGGACAACAGCTTGACTGATGCCAGTTCCATGCTGCAGAGCAGGTCTTGGTGCTCAGAGCCTTGGCTAGTGTAGGCTGAATTTGCTGGAACATCCCTTTTCTGACTGCCCCTCTCCTGCAGAACCTAGATCCTATGAGGACACTCAGACCTGCCTGTTGTTCACCCTTCTCACTTAGCCCACTGCAGCGTGTTTGCCAAGGTTGCAAAACCATAGAATATATTTGTATGATGACTAACTGAAAATATGCCTGAACCCTTGAGTCATCTGCACATTGAATATTAAATCACGCAAACTTGGACTTCTACCTAAATCTCAGTTTGTTCTGTGCTGTTCATGACACTTGTACCGTGGAGGGCCATTGCAAGCTGTTTAAATGGAAGCCAACTGGGAAGTACTGGCATCCTGGGCCAAAACCAGGGGCCAGTAGTTTTAAGTATCACTTGTGTTTTCATTGAAGTGAATTATTCACACTTTACATGTGGATACTGTAGAAGTGCTTACAAAGATAGTATCTTGAGAAGTCTGACACGACTATTTTTTAATTGTTTTTAGGTTCCCTATGGGGCCTTTGCAACTTGTAAAGTCTTGCAAAAAAAGGTAATGTTGCAATCAGAAATTATTAGATAATTCTATTATTATGCTTGAGTATTATTTGTGTGTTTGAAATGACTGTATGTGGTTGTTTATATGTTGCTTCAGAAGAAGTTTGCTTATAATGAATTTGGCCACTTGTACAATACTACACAGAGAGCAATTTGGGTAGGACTAATCCTGTCTGTGATTTAGACCTAACTTCTGTCACGAAAAATGGGGTGATTGTTTCTGTCTTGGCCTAGCTAATGATATTTCTCATGCAAGAAACTAGGCTCTTGTTTAGATCTCATATTAAATGTTTGACATTCTGTGAAAATCCATTTATTATTTTAATATTTTATATGATACTGAATAAGAAATTAAGCTCTTATACAGCCTCCGCAATTAAATCTCAATGAATGTGCTTGTTCTAGACAGCAGCGTCTCTTGTGTTCATGCTTCAATGGGATTTTTCCTCCTCAGGTGCTGATTATTCATACGAATAATCTGACATCTTTAGTTCCAAAGTCCTGCAGCCTCCTGAGTCTCATAACTGTGAAGGTAATTGTGATTCTTAACAGTTAATCTGCAGCTTACTTTCCTTGCATTCTAGCGGCATTAAAACACATTAGCCCAAACAAATCCCTTCTGTCTGACTGTCTTCACCAAGAATCGGTAAGAAGGTGAAACCTGCCCCTGCCTTTTCTAGGTTTACCTCCCAGGCAGACAGTGATCACAGAGCAGTTTGTATAAAATCATAATCAGTCCCAGGATTCATTTATCCTCCTCATAATCCTGCACATCCCCCCTCAACAGCCTCTCATGGTGGTGGTCAGTCAGGGCTGAGTGTGTTTTGGAGTAGATCCATCTCTCTTCTGCGCTGGTGGGTCATCTGAATGTGAACAAAACTGGTGATGGGTGACCAAGTGTGATGTGCATTGCCATACCTGTCGTATAAACGCTGAGGGCTTTCAGCTCCACCATCCTCGTGCTGTGGTTCCACAAGAGGCAGAGTCACTCAAGCAGCTCACCCCTCCCTGTGGAAGAAGGTCTCCAGGCATAGTCCTGCCCTCTCCCTGTCCCAACGCCGGTGTTGGAGCAATTCAACTCACTGCAGAAAATGTCTTCTTCTGCCAGGAATGCTCCATGGAGATGATTTATCCAGTTGGCTCCTCCAGTTCTGTGGAACAGCTCCCTCGGTGTCACTCCTCTTCCTAGTCTTTCATTTGTTTATCGATGTATAGAGGCTTGATTTTTCAAAAGACCTACAAGAATTAAGTGCCTATGTCTCCTGAAAACTTAAGCCACTTTTCAAAGCCTCATTGGAAGGGAAATAATTTTTATTGCTAGATAATTCATGACCTTTCATTCTTTGCACCATGACTTATTTTCCCAACCTTGTTTGGTGAAATCATCTACTCTTCCAGGTTCTAGACCTGCATGACAACCAGCTGGCATCGCTTCCTGATGATATTGGACAGCTGACATCTCTTCAGGTAAAAGATTTGAAGCTGCATCCCAAGTGTCTGTAAAGGGCATGTTACAGGACAGCGAGAATATGGAGTTACTGCTATTTGGTTTATAATTAATCACAACTTAAAAGATGGTGCTCATATTGTCAGATCTATCTCATTGACTTGAGTGTCGCTGTTGAACTGGCTTATTGGAGAGGGAGAGCAGAAGAGCAGGAGAAGAGCAGGCATACCGAATTAAGTAGTCGCAGCTTAGTGGAAGGGCTGTCAGTCCAAATGGCTCACATTGCCAAGCAGGTGCTATGAGCAGGCAGAGCTAGAGCTTCCAGTCCCATGATTTTCCAAAATATTCAGGTTTTACCATTCTCCCTGGTGTGATTATGTTGAGAACTCAATGCAGCATGTTGTAGTGCACGCTGAGGGTGTGGGAGCTCCCCTGTGGGAGCTGGGGTGGGGGAGCACTGCCCTGGGCGGGAGGACACCCTTCTTCCCAGTTCCTGCATCTGGGTTCAGCACCTACTGCTGCTGTTGGTTGCGAATAGGGTTTCTTACTGCATGTGGTAGCTAGATGTACCCTGTATCCAGCGCTTCTGGAAAATATATATTTTTTTTTAACCCAGAAAGTATTGTCTAAAACAAATTTCAAGTTGTCCTTCTGGGCCTGAAAGTAGTCCCAACAGCATGGATGTGTAGAAGACTTGAGACTTGTATACAGAATATCTTGAATATCTTTTCTGTTAATACCTTAGGTCCTAAACCTTGAAAGGAATCTTTTAAAATGTCTTCCACAATCTGTAGGAGACCTTGCCCAGCTCCAGATGCTCAATGTGAAAGGTATGGCACATGTTTCTTGTCGGTGCTCTGGGCAAAGCACTATTTATTATCTGGGTCGTGCTGAGCTGCATTAGTAATTATTCCTTTCAATCAAGGCAAGCACCAAATGGTTTACACTATGAATGCTAAGGAAGAACACAAGAAAGATCTGAATTCAAATAGTTGGCAAGGCAGGAGAAATCATCTAAGCAGAAAATGGGTTAAACTTGGTCCGTATGATGTTTTCATTCAGCCCATTGCCTTTTCTCAAAGGAGAGGTTGTTTGATTGGTTGTGCCAGATCTCAGTGGCTGAAAGCTTACTTGTGTGCCTGCAAATGACCAGCATTTCAGAGCCCCAGCTGCCTCATTCCTTCGTCATGGAGTGCTGAGAGGGCTGGAGGCACACATCTTCCTCTGGGAGCACAAGACCCACCTCGAGCTGGCAGTGCTGTGTGTGCCCTGCAAGAGGAGTCCCAGGCCAGGGTTTGTCCCCCCCTGGATAATGATTTAGACCAACCTAGAGAAATCTGTCTATGCCAATTCAAGTGTAAGAAAAAGAGTAGGTCTTTGGGAGAAACAGTTCAGTAAAGCAAGCAGAGCAGTCAGCCCCGATAAACTGAATTATAATTAAGTCCGCCTGGAGCTCAGTCCTGTGAGGCTGTGTAGCCCCGCTAGGTTTGCACAGCCCTAACACAAAGGTTGCACCCGTACCTCTTTTCAAGTCTCCTGGGCATTTTCCAGATACTCAGTGCCATAAATTTGGGAGAAAAAGGAGACTTTGTTACAGGGAGCTGTTGCTGAAACAGGGAAGGAAATGGAGGGTGAGGAACTTGGAAGTGCAGCTCAGTTCATTGACATATCTGTCTGCAGCACCTGGCCTCTAACCCCTAGATGTGCAGCTCCACACTCTGTCTCCTTTCTCCCATCTCTGGTACTGGCACCAAAGGGAAGAAGACTCCATATTACGAATATTCTCCTGATAAAGACCACAGATCCAGCCTGCAGCAGTGACCTCAGCTGAGGAGGCATGAGGAACCACTGCTGCACCTGTGCACTTGGGCTGTGTGCAAGTGGATCGTGATCCCCATTTGCCTTGGTGGGCAATGGCAGCCTTTGGAGTCCTCGCCCCATCCCTGTAGCAGAGTATAGAAAATGAGTCATATATATGATTATGGTTTAGTGTTCCAGCAGATGAACTTGCTGGGTTCTGCTCTGGAAAAGTTATGTGGTACTAAATGACTTTTCTCTCTCTCTAGGTAACAGGCTGAAGGAGCTGCCTGCTACTGTGAGTGGCTTGCGGAGTTTGCGCACTCTGGATATCAGTGAGAACATGCTGCAAGAACTGCCACGGGTGCTGGCTCACATCCGCACGCTGGAGGTATGCACCCAGCCAGCCACGTCTGTCTCTCCTCTTTGCAGGCTCTCTATTCTATTGCAGGCTGCTTCCCTTCCCCTGCTCAATACAATAATAAATTCAGCATTAAAAAGTGAATTTTTAGGGCTTGGGCAGGACTCACTATGGGGGATTGTAACAAGGCTATACACGGTTCATGGTGTTCAAAATAGGTTTTGCATACCCTTCCTGCTTTGATCTTTTCTGATCACTTTCTGCCATGGCTCAGTCATGGCAAAAGTAATCCACAGGGAGTGAATCCCAGGTATTTTCTTTCGGGGCTGTCTCTCTGAGAGCACGAACCTTTGGGCTCAGGTTGACTCATCTGCTTTCCACCAAGGCTGATTCTAAATGAGCAGATGGGATATTTCCGATGAGATTTTTGCCTCCGTTGACATGACAGATCTCTGACTCATTGTCAGACTCTGTAGGTTTCTGGCTCCCTGGAGTGCACATTCAAAATGGGACAAGCATCAAGATTTTTACGGATGTGTTACCTTCTGGCTGCCAAACATGCAAGTACTAAACTGTGTAAATGTCAGGCAACAGGGCTGACTCAGACACCAGCATGGAGGATGCAAATAAATCTTCTCTTGTCTCGAGCACAGAACATTAGGCTTCACTTCTTTTGTGGGCAGTCTCTGAGATGAGGGATCTGTGCAGCTTGCTCCCCTGAGCTTGATAAAGTGGTTCCTTTCTGGGCCTTCCTGCTAAGTCCTTCTCTACAGGAGGCAACATTAGGTCCTTCTGGTGGCCACAGTAGGACAAAATAGCAAGTGGTCCCTCCAGTTGTTCTTACTGGTACCTCTCTCCTCTCTGTGTCCTTTGTATCACCATCCCTTCTGTGCATCATGCTTAAGGGCTCCAGCATACAGAAATTAGTAGAAAATTTCTGTAATTGAGAAGTGCCATGCCCTCTTGTGCTTAAACAGAAAGTAGACCTGTCTGCATGAGGGAGATGTTCCACCGAAGTACTAGCTCAGAAGCTCCCAAATAAGAGACAGTGGAGTCAGCTCTGAAAGGTGTCAAACACCCAGTGGAAATTCAATACAAACTCGTATTTATGTCAGAATTTTGGGTAACATGAAATTATCACTCCATAAGTAAAATTCTGGGGAGCTAACTGCAGTTGGACTCTGGCTGGGCCGCCAGAATAACCTGCAGCTCTGTGTGTTCTGTTTTGGAGACGCTGACCTTGGATGCTTCTTCCATGACCTTCCCATCACCTGATATTTGCAGTGCAGGTACAGAGTCCATTCAGCAGTTCCTCTGCAAAGGTAAGCAAGAAGGGTCTGTGGATGCTAGTGAGAATTTGGGGGACTGCACTGTGCTCTCATTAGGTGCTGTGGCGTGTTCAAAGATTGCATGAATGAAGGACAAACATTGGGTTTTCTCTGCTTGGGATGGTTTCTGATGCTCTGCACATGTGGCAGGCTGGTCAGTGGCAGACAGCAAAGCAGGAGTTCTTCCTTGAGACTTGCTTCTTACTGTCACACTGAAATTTATAATGGTTTTGTTAAAACACCAGAATAGCTGAGTCAGAGACTGTCTCAGTGACCATAAGAAGTCATTGCATCTTCCTGTGATTTTGTTTTCTCACTTGTATTTTCTCAAGTGGGAGGATTAGGCATTGTCCAGGTGTAGCTGCCTTGGGACAAGGAGATAGACTCAATAGTCACTTGAGGTCCCTTCTACCCTCATTTTCTATGAGAAAGGACTTGGGGGCTGCAGATTGATGGTTTGTTAAGAGGAAGATGAAACCAGATGGAAAATTCAGAGGACAAAGATAATGTACTGTGAGGTTGTAAACTCAGTGTTTAATACAGACAGGAAAGTTTGGAAGAGGTTTTCTGCAGGTGAAGTGCCTTGCCAGACATAGTGCTAATCCCTGAAATAAAAGGACAGTCAGAATTTATTTTAATATGGGCAGTAACATTTGCAGCCCTGCAGAAGTCAACATGCCTGTACCTGTGTGAAGGAAGCATTTCTCGCTGAGCAGGTTAGCTTTGATCATCTTCCTGATGGTAATGGGGTGGCACTATCTCTTCTCAGAGCTTCTTGTTGCTAAGCCTGCCTGAACTGAAGGAGCTCTTCTGGGCACTCATCTGTGTGTGGGGAGAGGGAGCACAGTTGGAAGCAGTCTTGCACACCAGACAGCCCTCCGCCATGCTGCCAAGGTCTTGAAACACTAAATATTCTTGTTTTGTGTCTGATACCTTCTAGAGTGTGGAATTGCATACTACCCTCCCTCACAGTATCTGCTTCCTGTGCTGGAGAGTGATGGAGGAGGAACAACAGTGGATGGGGTGGACAGGGCAGTGCATAAGTACTTGGAGGAGGAGAGCGAGTGGCAGGTGAGGCTCCGCTGCTTGTGAAGTTGTGTGAGAGGGTTTTGGATTTGTCTCTCCACTCCATCAATGGATGTCACAGCACTCATCCCTCTCACATCCCTCATCATCTTTTCCCCACGAGATGTGTCCTTCAGGATCAAGAGGGCATCAGTGCCCAAAAGCAGGCATAGCACTGTGGGTGTGGGTGGCTCATCTCCCCAAAACTTGGGGATGGTGTTACCACTGCTGACTCCTGGAGCACACATCATAAAGAACTGTCTCCATCCTTGAAAGCAATGAAGCAGTCAAGGGACAGGGGTGACAATGTGACATGGTGTGGCAGCATGGTAATACATGCAGTTTTTTGGGGGGACAGCAAACTGCAGAAGAACCTTGTGATTCCCAGCCAAGTGCTCGACATGTCCAGCCCTACCTGGGAAAGCTGAGGCTAGGCATGTAATTGTGATAAGCTGTGCTAATTTCTGTGCTGCTAAGCAAGCACAGAGTAAATTTCTTTGACCCTGGAGATGCATGAATGACTGGACTTTGTGGCTATGTTAATCTTCTTGTGCCTTTGGTTGATGTCTTTACTCAGCTGGGGGAAGATATAATGTGGGCTAAGAATATCTACAAAAAAATTGCTCCTGGGAGTAAATGTCTGCTGATATTACTTATTTTTCAGAACAAGTTCTTGGATTATGAGAAGAGGAAGGTAAGGATGAACCTCTGCAAACACTTTGTCTGCAGAATAGCTCTACTATTTTTTCTTGTTTTCCCTCCCTTTATCCAGTTTCTCACCCAAAACTGAATGTTTTGAGAACTGAGTTCTTGCAGAAAGCTCCCCGCCAGAGCTGCTCACTCCTCACTGCAGAAGACAAGTGGGAGCATGCGGGAATCTGTGGCTGACTCATCTGGCACACAGCCGATGAGCTGCAGTCTCTCTCATGAGTGAGCAGTTCCAGTTTAAATCAGTCTGTATTTGCAGAGTTGAATCTGGGAGCTTTCACACCAGGTAGTTTTTCTCTTGCCTTTCTGTGCTGAAAGCTCAGTTTGTTTTTCACGTGAGGTGGGCAGACGTGTGTGAGCAGTCCATGCAGGGACTGCTCAGTACACCCCTGCCCTGAACTCCAGCCCCTCCATGACTCCTCTTTGGCTCATAGTGCCACCATTCCTGCTCTCTTCTAGTGTTCCTTGTTTCTGTCCTCCATTCCCCTCACTGGCTGCATTTTTAGTTTGCTCTTCTTTTTATTTCACTGGTCTTTGTCTCCTCTACTGTGCAAAGCTCACTTTGAAATAATCAGAAGCTTCTGTCATGCGGTTCAACTCTCCCCTTAGCTAGAGCTGCTCGTAGCTGGCTGCTGCCTTCACTCTGTTGTCTTCAGACAAGGGAGTACCCTTGCTATCTGGAATTGAACACAGTCTTAATTTTGGGCTTCCCTCCGGGTTTGTATTGGCTGTTTCAGTTGTATGGGTTGATGCCCATGGACTTGGGCTTTGTGACTTTGAAATGAGTTGTGGGGAGTTTGGAGGCTGTCATAAAGAGAGCAGCAGCTTCTGCTTCACAATTTTTGGGTTCCTAAGGAGAGAATATTTCCATCCCCTAGTCAAGCCTCCTGTTTGCCTTTTAGCTTGCTTTCTTGTAGTCGAGGGGATTACTGTGCCTTGTTTTACATTTTTGCCAGAATTTGTTCTTGCTTGGGAAGGAGCAGAGCCAGCACTCCAGTGATTTCTGGCATTCATCTTTCTTCTTGCTCCTCTCAGGAAAAAAAACTGCAGGAGAAGCTGGAGTTTGAGCGACGCCTGAACATGGGGCAAAGAGAACATGCTCTGCTTGTTCAGCAGATCAACAGTCAGAAGGATGAGATGCTGCAGACAGTGAGAGAAGTAGGTCTCCTCTAGGCAGGCCCTGTACAAGATGCTGCCTTTTCTAAACTGACCACTTTCTTCTTTGGTTCTTGCTTTGCCTAGGACCAGATGAGGCTGGAGGAGGGTCTGACAAAGCACCAGCGCTATTTGGAGGAGGAGCGCCTGAAGCTGCTGCAGCAGTTGAAGCAAGCGGAACAAGGCATTGCCAGCCGTATCCAGAAGCTGCTAGGGGACAACCAGAGGTAGGGTCCCAGGGTGTCTTGCAGTGATCTCTGTTCCTCCGGGGCTTGTGTTGTTTTGTCCCATTTTGAACGGTTAATTTTGCCCTTTCTGAGTGTCACGGAACTGGTCAGGATTGATGTCCATAGGTGGTGCCTTAGCTGTTGAACTGCCAAAGTCCTATTTAAAGGAAGTGGAATTTGACACCTTAAAAAATTGTGTTTCACACGTGTGCTCCTGGAGTTTTGCAGTGCTGTGGAAAAAAATTTGAATTCCTCATGGAAGGTGTATATTTGAAGTATTTGAAGGTACCACTGCCCAGATCTGCTGGTTCTCCTGGTGGGCTGGTGCTGATACAAGGTTACCAGCCTGCTTAAAGCTGCTCTTCTGTGCAAGAAGTAAAGTTGTTTTCTGCCCTCTGGGGGAGTAGGATGTCCTGCTCAGCTTGATGAAAACCTCCTGGTTTATCTTTTCTTAGGCAAAACCAAAGTTCAGACATTCTGAAGTCCTTGGAGAATGAGAGGTGAGTCTCCTTGGAGTAAGCTCTTCTAGAAAAGGGGCAAGAAGCTGGGAAGAGGGCTGGGACCTTCCTTTCAGAGCGTCCAATCTGAATCCACCTTAAGTCAGGGGAGGTTCATCTCATACCTGCAGCTGGTTCTGGTCACTGTTGAAGGCAAAACACTGGACTAGATATGCCTGGTTTTACCCAGTCTGGCAAACCCAATGGGATGGTGATTTTACCTCTTTCTCATCTCTGAATGGTCCTAGCTAAGGAGTTTGGGAGCAAAACCCTGTATTCCACTATCAAAGACCAATAGGAATCCTACATCTGTTGGAAAGCAAGGCATTTATGAGGATGGTCCAGAAATGTGTACAGGCTGGGAGGAATATGTTGAAAGCAATTCTGCCATTCAGCCAACACTCTGAGCTAGCATTGCCACCAAAAGTGGTTGTCCCCAACTCTCTCCTGCCTATATGCTGCCCCTCCCTTAAGCCAACTGTTTGTGTTGTGGCACAGTAAACTGGATGGGGACACTGACCTGGCTGAAAACAATCCCTTTGTACATCTGATAGTTTTCCAGCCACACCAATTCCTGATCTGTTAAGTGGCACTGTGTATGTTTGTGCTGGGACAAGGACAAGGGAAGTGGGAAGGAAGCCAGGCTGCTGCGTTCAGTGGCGCTGCTCACTTAGGTCAGCTCTAAAGTGCTGGTCAAGCCTCAAGAGAAAGGAAAGCCAAAAAAGGGACTGGCACTGTGTTTGGTGAATGTGTATTCACGTTGCACAGATGTTCTGTTTCTCAGGAAGATCAGCTTTCCAGTCTAAGAAGCAATTGTCCCCATGGTTTTGAGCAAAATTTATGTTGTCTCCCATAGACTTGGAGGTTCCTTACCAAGAAATCACTGAGACTTTTGTGTCTCTGATAAGCACATGGCTTTCCTGAGCAGGTGGCAGGGTGAATCTGCCCACCAGGCTCTGAGCTGGGTGGGTGGAGGGAGAAGTGAGATAGTGCTTGTTTGAAGGAGTGGCTGAATTGTTCTTGTTTGTTCGGCAGAATAAGGATGGAACAGCTGATGGCAATAACTCAGGAGGAGACGGAGCATCTACGCAGAAGGGAAGTGGCCTGTAAGTCCAGACAATTCTTTGGGGTGGTAAGGTGCAAGAAAGACCTGGTTCCTCTGGAGATGTGCTGAATAGGTGACAACCACATGGGAGATGCTCTGTCACACACACATTCTTGCTGTGTTGCTTGGTGCAGTGGGGCAGAGCTGCAGGGGACAGTACTGCACGTGTGCCATAGCTGATCCACTGCTTCCACCTTCAGCTCACTGCTGGTTCTCCTTGAGGTGCAAGCTGTGCTCCCTGTGTAGCTACAGTGTGTCACACAAGGAGTTTGTGAGACTGGTTATAAGCACACAAAGTGCTTTGTATTTCAGAGGTGCCAAACAGATGTTAACTGATCAGGTTCATGAGGCAGGAGGCGTATGGTAAACAAGAATGGTGTTAGGGAGCCTTTTCTGCTCATGATGACCCTGACCAGGTCTGGTGGCATTGCAAGGGAAATGGTGTGTGTGTTGTCACCCCGAGGATGGGTTACTCATGGTGGGACGGGCAGAGCTGCAGCCCATCTGAGGGTCGGTAGGCAGTGACTGGGCTCCTGAGCGCTGAAGAGATGCAAGCACAGGCAGAGTGGAGTTTGCTTGGCTAATTTCCCAATATATAGCTACGATTCTTGCAGCTGTATGAGTCTGCTCTGAATTGAATGAAATGGAAAAAGCAAGGACAGGTTGGAAATGAGAGAGGAGGCACTGTTAATTGCAAGTGATTGTGGCAGCAGTGGTAGATGAACGCCTGTTCTAGACAGCCACTCCTGATGCAGACTGACAGCACTTCTGTCTCCTAGCTGCCATGCAACAAATGCTGGCTGAGAGCTACAAGAACAAGCTCATCCAAATGACCTACGAGTCTCGTCGGCAAGACCTTGTCAACCAGGCCTGTTCCAGGTACAGTGGGAGACGTGTGGGGCTGGTGGTACTGTTGTAAAGTCCCTTTCTTTCCAGCAGTCCCCGGTGTAATTCCCATATATACACCCAGGAACTCCTGTGGCTGCTAGGATGCAGCAGGACAGCTGTGTAAGAGCAGCTGACAATGCAATTTATACATTCTGCTAAATATGGAGGGTGAAATTAGACTGGTCTTCCTGTTTAGTTTTAGTCAGTTCCGTGTCAAACTCTAGCACAGAACTCCTCTCTTCATCTCCCAGGGTTGTCTCAAGGATGCTGTTTGTGTATACGCAGGACTTGCTGCGTTGCTGTAGGTACAGAGAGCGTTCTGGCTAGCTCTGTTTACAAGAAGGTGAGAAATTTTAATCTGGCAGCATCTGGCACTGAACAGAAACAACCATGTGCCTGTGACCTGCCCAACAGAGGACAGTGGGCACACACGGTCTTGCCTGCATGTGCAATATATGGCCACATTGTCTGGGTCTCCTTCATCAGCACACCCTTTCCAGTGCAGAATACCAATGTGCAAATTCACCACCTGAGCAGCTTGCTGGGGCAGCAGCAGCCCCTGTTTGGACTTCAAGCTGCGCACATGCAGGCAGCGGAGCTTCTGCTCTGGCTTGGTCTGCGGTGCAGGTTTAGTTTGGTTGTAAGGAAGAAGGTTTTAAATCTGTCAGCCTTCAGCTGTGCAGTGCCATTGCTCTTCACCCATGTTCAGTAACAAATTTCTGCATTCCTGGATTCTCTCTTGCCTGCTTTTCCTGTTGTTTGCGTCAAGAGTCTCAGGCTCAGCATAAGTCCATGGCAAATCCATCTTCTTGCAGCCTAGCTGAGACAGATCAGAAGTTCCAGCAAATCCTGGCTTGGCAACAGCTGGATCAGAACAAAGCTGTTAGTCAGATCTTGCAGCAGGTAGGCAAGGGAGAAAACTGCTCGCCGGGGGGGACCAAGGGAAAGCAACTGCATGCGAAAGCGGGATCCAGAGTGGATCACGAGAGCAAAGGAGCAACGGTGGCTGGGCTGGGCTGCGTGCAAAAGTTATTTTATTTAACACTGCATGCTAAACTTTGAGAATCTCTGGTATTCTAACAAACTGACTTGGGTGGTTGAAAGAAAAGTTTATTTATTTTTTAACTAGGCAGCAGATTTTCAGAAAAGACAGCAGCACAGACCATGGGATGCAAAACTGGTCTGATGATTAATAGAGTGGATTTTGAGACAGAAGTCCTGTCTTTTTGGCAGGTTTCCTGGGTGACTTGGGGCAAGCTGCCTACATTTTCAAAGCCTCTGCTCCTTTTGAATACCTCATCTTGAACCTGAGACCAGTGCAGCTCATTTTTCAGAAGTGCTGGGCAGCCATTGCACAGCCTGGGTGCTCAGTGCTGCTGAAAACAAGAGGTGGGGTTCATGCAGAGCATTCAAAACATGTGTTTGAAGAACACGAATATAACTTCTGTGTCTGTTTGCAAAGTGGGCTTTACCTTTTGGGCCTGTGGGAACTAAGTCATGGTGTAATCAGGACACTGTTGCCCAAAGTAAGCACTGTTCAGGTGCTTGTACATGAGTCACTGCAAGGTAGCAGGGTTTCTTAGCCCATCTGCAGCTGCATCAACAGCCTCACTAAGCAGGATTTTGCCTGTCTCTTAGATTGAGATGCAGAAAGCTGCCTTTGAAGCTCTCCAAGTGAAGAAGGATCTTCTGCACAGGCAGATCAGGAACCAGGTGAGTCAGCAACACAGGAAAGAGCAACCAGCTACTCAGCTCATACCACCATTTGATGAGACACTTCTAAGGAAGATCGAAGTGCTGTGAGCATAGAGCAGGGACTGGAGGAAATGAAGAGCTCTTGTATTGCTAAGAACTCTGTAACAAAGCATTGGGTGGTGTTGGTTAAACTACAGTCTCCCAGCTCCATAGGAGAGAGTGTCAATGCAGGTTTTAGATCTGTGGAAGTAGTGGAATTGCCATTGCTTCGATTATCTCAGCACTAATGTGGATGAAGTGCTGGCGAGTGGTCACTAGAGGACAGACCTGCATTGGCTCTGTGGGGGTGATCTGCAATTGCAACTACAGTTTCCTTCAGGTTGTGTACTTAGCAGGGCTGCTGTTTCCACAAGTCCACTGCATCTCCATCCAGCACATTGGAACTGCACCTTGAGCCATACGTTCACCTTTTCTTTGCCATTCTCAGCCTGCCTTGCTGAGCTCCATTCTGCAGAAGGTGATAGTTGCGGGGGAGAAGAGCAAGAACTGGTGGAGAAGGTGGTGGTGGTTGATGCACAACGATGGGAAGGTGGTGGTGGTTGATGCACTATGATGGGTAGCTGGTTTCTGACACAGTGCTCCAGAATCTTCCCTCTCCTGATCTGACACTAGCAGAAAAGTCTCAGGTCAGGAGTTGGTGGATAAGCTTAAGAGCTTTGATATGTTGAGTCATTCAGTGATCAATCTCTTCTAGAAGCCTATGGATTGTGCATGCGCAATCCAGGAGATGAGTCTAACAACTCTCTATTCCTTGAGCTCATCAATAAGAGCACTTGCACTTGCTCTGTAAACAAAGAGAATTTATTCCTTGATACTATGGCTAGACCTTTTACTATTGTAATCGAGCCCACCCCACCAGCATCCTGCACAGGCAGCGAATGGGCAGGAGCCACGGGTATCGCCTGCTGCAGGTGTCGGTAGGAATTTTGTGGTCAGTGGCAGACATTAAGCAGCATGGCCTGAGGATGGTAGATGGCCTGGCAGATAGGTGAGCTGGGCTCTCATCTTGGCTTTGCTGTGGGATCTTGGGCAACTCACTTCACCTCTCTGTGTCTCAGTTGCCCCACCTGAAAGAACACGTATCATTATGGGATTTGCTGGAGCATCTAGAAACCAGGACCCTGCCCCAGTTAATCTGCCATTTGAGCAGTGGTGCTAGGGGGCTTTGACAGTCAGTTGCTGCCTTCCAGAGTGGCTGCAAAAGGTTTGGCTGAACTAACTGATTGCAGTGTGCTTCTAGGCTTGAACAGAAGGTGTTTAGAGTAGAGAGGCAATTAGAGAGTGGGGGACGCAGCTCCTCAGGCAAAAGATGAAGAGTGACCCTAAGAGCATGCATCAAGGAAGAGCATTAGCACGTTCCCCAGACTTCTGTGCGGCTCTGCAGTGCCATCCCTCCCAGGGCAGCAGTTAGACCTCATTTTAAAAGAGCATAAACTAAAGTAATTTCAAATGTCAGTAAAAAATGTTTCATCTTCTGTTTAGATTAAATTAATAGAAACAGAGTTATTGCAGTTGACACAGCTGGAGTTAAAGAGGCAAGAACTGGACACAGAGACGCTGCAGGTATGTAGGGCTCTGGGGCTGCCCCACCACCCTCTCTCTGCTCTGGGATCGCAAAAGCTCCACTTGCTTCTTTTGCTCCTTGCAGTTTCCAGATGGTTTTATGCTTAGTCAGAAGGGTACTTACCCACAGGACACCACAAACCCCTCTTTGTTGTGGTAGCATGGGAACATTGCTGTTACTCCTCAACATCTCGCATTTTCAGGGGAGAGACAAACGAGCCAGCCCTGATAGCAGTGGGCAGTTCCAGGTTTGCTGGGTGGGGAAGGATTTTTGCGATCCAGTTGTTGGCTGTCCCAGAAACACCTGCCTGCTGTGCATCGCATGGCTTCTTACATTGTTGTGTTGTGTTTTGGTTTTAAGTACCTGCCAGTGATGGCTGTCAGCTCCCCCCCTTTACTTCTAAGCCTTGTCTCCCAGGCTACTTTGCCCCACCATTCCGCCATTTGATGGGCTGACTTCATCAGCAGTCACGCACTGAGGAATATCAAGTTTGGCTTAAGCAACTCGGCTTTAAATTTTATTATTACGCCTTTGCATCTGTTGTTTTCTTGTGTGTGCTATTTGCCACGTTAGGTCACCTGTTTAGTAAGCCTGAAATCAGTAGCAAACGCCATATACTTTCTGAGACTAGAGCACCCAGCAGGTTGGTAAGTGCTAAGACAGGATTGCCTCTGAGCCCTGTTCTGGACACCTTGAAGTGTAAGATTTGAGTTATGCTACCTTAACTCATGCAGCTCCTCTGTATAATGCTGCAGTGTTGGAGGCCTGATGGTGGGGGACCACCCAAAGTTCATGCAGGGAAGACTGAGGGACCCCAGGCAGATGTAGTTCAAATGACACAGGATTTGGGTGATTCCTGTTAGGTGACCACAGGAGTCCAGAGGAGTGCAGAAAATGAGGCTCTGCCCTTGTACTCGCCTGCAGCCCAGCAGACAGCACAGTACATTTGCAACTTTAGCGCTGGACACTAGGAAACAAGGCACAGACAGCTTCATCTCTCTAGATACTGTCTGTCCATTTGGCAGTCTACAGCCCAAAGGTTCCCTGCTGTGATGGCCCCCCCCCCCCCACTCCCTCCCGCAGTGCACAGGCAGCGCCCACAAAGTGCTTTGGCAGAAGCTTTTCTGCAGTCATGCTTGATACCTCCCATGCAGCAGACAGTTGCTTCTTCCACCAATATACAGGTGCTTTAGTAATGAAATTGATAAATCATTGGAAAGCAGGAAGAACCAAAAGCACCCTGAGAAATGGAGGTGTTTGCACAGGTCTCTTGCAAGGTCAGTCTGGGAGAGAACGATCCCAGCAGGGTGTCCACATTGCAGGTGGGCAGGAGAGCTCATCTCAAGGTTAGCTGAAGCTGCTTGGGTTTCTGGTCTGGAGCATCTCCCACGTGTCGTTAGTTGTCCTTCTGATCTCTGTGGAGGTCCTGGTGCAGAAGGGCTTTCCAGCCTCCATCAGGGCAGAGCATCTCTGATCAGCTAATGGTGGGTTTTGCCTGTGAGAGGCCAGCATTCCTGTCTCCTGCTTAAACAGATGACCGTGTCCCTATGTAGGGTCTGGATGGGAATCGATGAAGGTTTCCCCACAGTTCTTCTTTAGGAGGCCAGCCCTTGAACAATATCTTGTCCTGTTGTCCATGGGCATCTGAAGTCCCTGTGAATGATGACTACTGGCCTCTGCTCAGTTAATGATCCTCCCAGCAGGTATGAGCTACCTGGGACTGAACTGTGCAGAGATGCCATATGGTCTGAGTTTCTGAGACAATTAATCTCTTCTCATTTCTGCGGTGTGGCCGCAGGGATGACGTACCTTGCTGTGGTACCCAGCGATGCTTGGTGTGAGACCCCCATGAAAGCAAGCTTCCCTTGCCTGTCCTGCATACCTGCAGGCTTCTAGACCTGGTTTCAGGTGGTCATTCTCAGTTAAGGGGCAGGACCACGAACACTTGTAATGCCATTGACTGAACATCTGCTGGAGTGATGGAGAGCTGCTGCAGGCCAGCGTGGTCTGGGGCTGCCTGGGGTGTGCTGGGGGTTGGCACTCCCAGATAATGGTCAGTGCAGGACCAAAAGAAATGGGTGCAGCTTGAGTTTACCATGCCAGCTGCTAGGAGAGGATTCAGGCTGTCTGCTCAGCCAGGCCAAGGGCCCATGGAGCACAGAGCTTCCACGTTTGCTGTGACTGTTTTGGGTATGGTAAGTGCTTTGCTGGAAATCGGGGCAGGGTGATTGCTTGCAGCCATGCAGTACAGAGATGTGGATGCCAGAGTCCTTCTGTTGCAGGGGGTGATCACAGAGCAGCGCCAAGCACTCGGCTACCTGCTGCAGCAGCTGCTCAAAGAAAAGAAGCAAAGGGAAGAAGAACTGCGACAAATACTGGTAACAAAGGCCCCTAAATAGGTGCTGTAGATGAGGAAGCGCATGGGCTGGCTGCAGGGAGAGAGTCTATGGGTCAGCATGGGAATAAAGGGGAGCAGAGGAGGGCTCTGAGGGGTTGTGTCCAAATCCAGAGACTAATTTAGCTTCAGAAAGTGGTAATGTAAGCTCTTGGGGGCAAAGTTAGAGCCACTCCATGGTGCAGCATGAGGCACCATCATCATCATTGATCTCCCCTGTCAGGAAAGGGGGCTGCAGGGGGGAATGAGCATGATCCCACAAGGGCCCTCTGTGCAGTCTTGTAATCCTGAAGGCCTCCAGACTCTCCTGAGCTTCAGGAGACCAGGCTCCAGTGTCTGGGGCAAAGTGAGTGGAGGGTATGCACGACCCTAGACCGGCTGTGGGGTGTCAAAGTGGGACCAGCCTGTAGAAGGCCAGAAATGCCCATCTTACCATAGCTGTGCTCATCGCAGCGCTCTGAACTGCCCAGGCTGTTGGTTTTCCCTCCTGCATGTCCAACTTGGCCTGCCCTGAATACCGCTTGCAACGTTATCTCAGGCTGTTGAATTAATGAGTTTGTTTTTCAGCTGGAAATGGAGGCAAAGAGCGAAACCAAACAGGAGAACTACTGGCTGATCCAGTACCAGCGCCTACTGAACCAGAAGCCTCTCTCCCTGAAACTCCAGGTCACTGCTGCAGTTAATGCTTTCACTGTAGCTGTGCTCTGCTCTGCAGAGCACGGGGCAGGGAGCAAAGGCAGCCTTGCCTGAACCCACAGGTCTAGCTAAGGCAGGGAGCAGGGCACAGACCCCTCGCACAGGCTGACAAGCCTGGGGAGACCCTGGGCTGCCCTGCGTTTAGCCATTGTGCTCTGGCCATTCCTGTATGTTGGAGGTTATGGGGCTGCCCGGGTCCGTAAAGAACCAACACCTCAGCTGTCTGCCAGCAGGAACAGCCATCCTGCCATCTGACTGCTTGCGAGGAGCAGAGGGCTCTGAGCACCTTCCAGGCAGGGCTTTTTGTTCCAGCTGAACACCCAAACAGCTCTGCTGGGCTCCCCAAATTCCCCTGCAAATATGTCTGAATGCAGCAACTCCTGTCTGTTCCTGCCCTCATGTATTGAGCCAGGGACTTCATGCTGTTAAAATATCCATGGGGGTGGCCACAAAGGGATGGATCTGAGCTCTGCCCATGCTGCACATCAGCTTGAGTTTGCAAAGCAGGTGCTGCTGCAGACATCGGCTGCCAGAACAGTTATGTTTCATTCTTACCGAGACACAGCGTTTTGAGTTGTGCTCATAAATGCCAAGGGCCAAAGCTCCTCTGGCTGTTGGGCTTTCGAGCTTTGGTGTCTTCAGGGATGCAAAATGCTTCACGCAGGGCAGAGGGCAGGAATGAGCCCAGTGCCTGGCCGTGCTGCCAGCCTTGCTGCTGCCTGTCCCCCGTGCTTTGTCTCGAGAGCGAAGTCTGGGAGCTTGCCTTGTGTTTTGCAGGAGGAGGGCTTGGAGCGGCAGCTGGTGAACCTTTTAATCGAGCTGTCCGCTGAACAGTACGTGCCAGTCTTTGCACACCATCGAATATCCTTGCAAGTGCTCAGCACCATGACTGCCAGTGACCTGGAAAAGGTACGAGACAGCAGATACACAGTGCAGGACGAGACCGACTCTGCGCTGGGACTAAACCTGCCCTTGATCTGAGCCCAGCCGTGCACATGGCTATGCCCATAGTCTGGCAAGAGGGAGTGTCGACGCTCCTGGTGTGTTGCCTCCCCGCAGGGAGAGGTGCCAGTGCTGCCCTGGGCCCTGACCGAGTAGGCAAGAGCTCTCCCAGAGCACTTGCAGGGTGAGCTGTAGCTTGGTTCCCTCTTTCGACATCCCTCGGATGCTCTTTGTAGTAAAAACGGCATGTGGGAAATTCCCTTATCTGTTGCCTGGCAGAGGTGCATCCCCTCTTGAGAGTTAACAGCCCTCCTCTTGCACCGCAGATCGGCGTGACGGAGGCTGGCCTGCAGCGTGCCATCCTCAAGCGAGCTCAGGAGATCCTGGCTGTGGCCAAGACGATCCCAGGTAGCACCAGTTCTTTTCCACCTAGTCTTTGACACTCACAGCAGGTACCTGAGCCTTGAACGGGGAGATCTGCGGGGCCAGATGCCTCCCTTAGGGGAGCGGAGCCACGCAAGACTGGTGTGTGAGTGGGAGAGGCAGGGACCTCAGCAGAGCTGGGGCTGCACTGTCATGCTAGTCCCATTGACTTTCTTCTTTATTGGAGCCCCGAGCTCCCATCTGCTTGCAGCCATCCCCATACGTGCTGGGTGGGTGGGTGGGAGATGGGCAGATCTCCTGGTGCTCAGACCTCCCACCTGTGGTTGCAGAGCTGCTGAGGACAGTGGATGCCGAGGTCCCTGCAGCCCCAGAACCCAGTGCTCCCTTTGAGGAGCCTCCGAGCCCTGTGGTCCCGACAGCCCCGCCACTGCAGTGGGACGAGAAGAAGTCAGAGTGCATTGTCTGCATGGAGCAGGAGGTGAGACCCTGGCACATGGGTGCTGCTGGAGCAGGGGGTGGAGCGAGGGCGGCATCCAGCACATCCCCACACATCTGTATCCCCAGCCTGCCCCTGGCCAGTGCCTGGATGCTCATCCCTTGAGCTCCTGAGGCTTAGGCATTGCAGCGGGGAGGGAGGCAGGGCAGGGCTCCTTGCAGGCTCGGGAAGGAACTTGCTGAGCTCCTGTGCTGGTCTGTCCGCACAGCAGCTGTGGGAAGCGATCACAGCGCTGCTCGGCCCAGCCCTGACCTGTGTCCTTCCTTCGGGCCTTTAGCGCTTGTGCTCTCTGCACAGCCCAGCCCCTTGTGCGCGCACAGCACTGGGCTGTGCTCAGGGATGGGGATCGGGATGCAGGGCTCTGCCTCCCATGCCATGACACCCCTGGGTGATCCCCATCTCCTCCAGCCCCATTGCCTCCTGTGCTGGAGTATGGCGGTGCTGGGATGAGTGTTACAGGACAGCAACGCTCTGTGTCCTCTCCTCTCTCTTCCCCCAGACCCAGATGGTTTTCCTGCCCTGTGGCCATGTCTGCTGCTGCCAGACCTGCTGCGAGCGGCTGCACACTTGTCCCCTGTGCCGCAAGGATATCACACAGCGCGCCCGCATCTTCCACAGCGGCTAGGCAGGGCGGAGGAAGGCGAGGCTGTGCAGCACCACCTCTGTCACCCCTTCCTGGGGCAGTGTCCCCCTTCTACTCCATGTCAGTGTTAAACAGACACTTGCACAGCATGACCAGCACTGGCCTCCCTGTGCACAGCCCTGGACTGGCCACTGGCTGCACCCAGGAGTCTTGGCACCCTCCGCGTTCCCCGATGGCTTTTCAGCCTCTGCCTTGGGTTCTCTCTTCATCTGTGTCCATTCCTCCTGCCTGCCCGCCCAGCGTCCTCTTGCCTGGGAGCACTGGGTGCCCCTCCTCTCTGGCTAATGTATTTGCCTTCAGAAGTGCCCCTTGCTCGGCAGGGACACAGTGCCACCTCTGAAGCCACTGTGACCTTGCAGCTCAACTGCTGTGGCCGGGGTGCTGCCGCGCTCCTGCATCGAGCGCTGTTGCCCAGAGGCGGCTGAATCTCCCATGGGAGGACTCGGCCGGGGGTACGCAGTGCTCTGGGGTGCTGGCAGTGCCTTGTACCCGTGTCATGCCAAAGGTCTGGGGAGCGTATCTGGGGCACTGGTGGGCTGCAGCCACAGGGAGCGGGTGCAGGGCAGAGCGAGGAGCTCCCTGACCCCTAATTTGTCCTCCTGTTGTAGGGGAGTCTGCAATGGCCCCTGATCCAGGACTCGGGGCACCCGCTCTGGCCAGAGAGGCCCAGTGGGATCCCTCAGCCAAGCAACGCGTGTTGGGAGCAGAAAGCAGTGCTGCCACCTGACAGCCAGCACAAGTCCAGCAGGTGGGCTGGGGCTGGGCCTGGCGCAGCTCTGCATGGCCTCCGTCCATCGGCATGCGGGTAGTTCTCTATTGTCATTAATAAGTAACGATACCAGTCAGTCTTCTGTCTCTTGACCTTGAAGTATAAAATGAGAGATAAACCAGGTCCCACCACAGCCCTTCCCCCAGGAGAAGCTATTAAAAAGCAGCTGGTTTCTGCTGGTGGTTGTTTGCTGCCTTTTTCCTTCTGGAAGGGGGAGGACACTTGAAAGCTGGGGGCTGTGGAGCAGTGGCAGAGCCGCCACGTGCCTGGCTGTCTCAGCGTCGCCTCCTCCTCTCCCTCGTCAAACCAGGAGCAATGTGAGGATCTTGGACTTCTTCGAGGGCGTTGCTTGCTGCAGAGCAGCCCTGGGGACCTCCAGGCAGGGCCAGGCCTTGCACCCTCTGCCGAGCCCACCTGAGGGGTGCTGCGCCTGGGCCAAGCAGCCCTGCGGGGCACGCGTGGAGGTGGCTGGTGGCGGTGTGCAGCGATGGGTGCCACCAGAAACCCCGGGGCTGTGGGGTACGTGCCGCAGAGGCAGAGCCGGGGCTGCGCGGCCCTGGCTGAGCCCTTTGGGGACAGCCGCGGGGCCCTTTCCCCGCTGCACCCTCGGTGTTCGTGTTGAGGGGCTGCACGCAGGAGCCGGCAGGTCCCATCCAGGGACTGTTGGGTGCTTGGGAGGAGAGCTGGCGAGGGGGGACACGCGGGAGCAGCTGGTGGTCGGCACAGTGCAGGATGCCTGAATGGGGACAGGGAAGCTCTCAGGGGGCTTCGCCTGCCCGCGCCCCTCCCCGCTCCCGCTTGCCCGGGCAGGGTGCGGGCAGCGGGCAGGGTGCGGGCAGGGTGCGGGCAGCGGGCAGGGTGCGGGCAGCGGGCAGCGGAGGGGCTCGGCGTTCCCCGGGGTCAGGGAGGAGGAAGGAGCCGGGTGCTGACCTGCCAGGGGACGAAGCGCGGCGGGTCCCGCGGGGCGCCCCTCCCGCACCCCGCTCCCGCAGCACCGCGCTGGGAGCCCCGTGTGCCCGGGGGGCGGAGGGACGCCCGGCTCTGCCAGCTGCCCCGGGACCTGCCCAGCAGCAGCAGCAGCAGCGCTGCAGCCCGCCCCCTGCACCGTGCGCGCCCCGGGGCCGTGCCGCGGGCTGTGACGAGCGACGGGCGCGCAGGGCAAGGTCCGCTGCCTGCCCCTACGCAAGTGCCAGCTCCCCCGGAGCGGCGGCAGCGCCAGGCGGCGGGCTCACCCGGCTCAGCCCCCACAGCGCCGGCACCGCCTGGGGATGCTCCCGCGCCTCGCGGCTCCCCAGGCGGCGCTCGGGCGGCCTCAGCGGCTGGGGAGGGGGGAATAAAAGAT
>VZTV01025032.1:227-12626 GCA_013400875.1 Anhinga rufa | reverse complement strand
AAACAAACAAAACACCCCATCCCTTTGCCCACACCCAACCTCAAGCCGTGCAGGGGCTGTAGTGGTCGCAGCCGCTCTTTGCTCAGCACAGCCAGGACCTGAACCCCGAGGTGGCTGTGCCGGTTGCTGGCCAGGGCCAGCCCCTGTGCCAGGCGACAAATCTGCCCCAGGTTAGGTGTGAAACGAGGCATGGGGGGCGGGGGGCTGGTGTCCCCCACTGGTGAGCTCGTGCTAAACTAAAATAATAATAATTAAAACCCCCATGCATTGTCTTTGGGAAATAATAAGAATATAATTGATTTGTAAAGGGAAATGGGGAAACATGAGAAGTTATTTGAGGGCAGCACCTTCCGAGGGCAGCGGCGGCAGAGCGTGCCGGTCCAGTGCCCGCCAAGCGCCCCGGGGCTGGGCTGAAGTTCAACGGGGGGCAGCCCCCCTCGCCCCTCCACGCCTCCCAGGGCACGGCCATCACCCGCCTCCCGGCTTCAAAAGCTGTGGCAGCCCAGCTGCGCTCCCCTGGAGCGCCATGGCGGTGGGGCCAGAGACCAGTGGGGAGTGCGGGATCTGCTACGAGGCGTATTGGGGTGCTGGGGGGGGCCGAGCCCCCCAGCAGCTGTCCTGCCGCCATTCCCTCTGCCTGAGCTGCCTGCGCAAGCTGGTGTGCCGCGCCACCGCCGTCGCCTTCGTCAGCTGCCCCTTCTGCAGGATGGTGACACTGGTGCCCGAGCTCGCTCCGGGTGGTCCCAGGGCGATGCCAGCCTTGGGGACCCCGCGTGGGGAGGAAGAGGAGGAAGAGGAAGGCAGCGGTGCCTCCTCGGCTGCTCACCAAGGCTCACCGCACTCCATGGCCGTGGAGGTGGCGTGCGTAGCTCACGCCCCCATCTTTGCAGTGAGTGGCATGGTGTCTCCCTGGGGCCTCCGCCGCAGCTCCGAGGCAGCGGGCGCCTTTGTGCTGGGGCTGCCGGGGCGGGGGCTGCTGCTGGACACCCAGCCCCGCCTCGCCTCCGTGGAGAACCTGCGCCTGGGCTTCGCCACCGGCATCCTTGTCCTCATCGTCTCCACCTTCTTCCTGCTCGTCTTCCTCAAGTAGGTCTGGATGGGGTAGAGGGGCTCCTGTCCCGCAGCACAGCCCCCCAGCGCCTCCCCTGGGATGGGCCCAGCAGCGGGGCAGGGACTCCTCAGGCCACGGGCGGCTCAGCCCCAGCACGGCAGGCAGGGTCAGGGCTAAGGATGGGGCTGGGGGCTCAGCACCTCCCAGGATCCAGCCCAGCCCTGCAGGATGCTCGGCTGCCCTGCACACAAGCCCTAGGGCATCAGACTCTTTAAAAATTAACTTATTGCAGAGCTTTCCTTCACCCCCCAGCATCTGGCTGTGCTCACGTTGTGTTCGTAATGTTCCCGGCACCTCCAGACCCGCCCCGTGGCAGCTCGGCAGGAGTCGCAGCGTGGGGCCATGCACGCTTCCTGGTGTTGCAATCCCAGAGACTGGAAAATTCCCCCAGCTGCGCTTCAGGTCATCTCATCAGGCAGCGAGGACGGGGTGAAAGGGAACAGGAAGGGTTCCCTGTTGCTTTTCTGTGGGTGAAACAGTTCAAAAGCAATTACAATAGCCCTTTCCCCTTGAGAAGAGAGCCCGGTGCGGTGCATGCAGAGGGATGCAGCAGCTGGGGAAGGACACTGCCCGCAGAGACGTGAGCCATTAAAGTCTGACATTGGCACAGCACCGCCTCCCGTCGTTTTTCTGGGTACCCGACGCAGGAAGAGTTTTGCACCAAGGACGGTGCCGCCCTCACTCTCAGCGGGCAGCACAGGGAAGGGTTGTGATAACCTGGGCCCAGGCACAGAGGGGCCCTCACCTTCCTCCAGCCCTTGGGGAAGGGGGTGTTGAGCCCCCAAACTCCAGCCAGCACTACCCTCTTGGACACATCCTCCGCAGGGTCCCTCCCTCCATGGTACACCCCCCCGAAGAGCACCCAGAAGCAGGACCAGCTCCTTCGCAGTCCCCCACGACAGTACCTGCCCCCTCCTCAGGACAGGGCAAGCCCAGCGCTCCCAGGGCCCCAACACCTGCTGCCCCCTCGGGGAGCCCCGAGCTTTCTCACATTCACCCGTCCCGCACCAAGGCAGGCGTGCACGTGGGACAAACGTGGTTTATTTTAGGTCCCGAGACTGAGCCAGAGAAAAACCTGGGAACAACAGGCCAAGGTAGCAGGAGATGCCACTGTGGGGAAGCAGTTGTGTTACCTGCTGTGCCTACTTTTTAGAGGGACAAGTTTCAAACCTCAGCTCCTGCACCCCAATCGATGCCACCGCACACAGGCACAGCTATTAGCTGGGAGAGCAGCTGAGCAGGCACCCTCCAGCAGCCCTGGAGCCAGCTGAGGAGGGAGCAGGCTGCTGCACAGCCTTGTGAGATGCCTGAGGGGCCTCTCCCCTAAAGCCCGATGGAAAAACCAGGGGAGCGATCCATGTACATCACCATTATCTTTCATACTTCATTCAGCTTCTTACACCAACACACTGCAAGGTAACAGCCTCACAGGAGTGCCGTCACAGCACAGAAGGACCGCCTCTCCTTTCCCAGGGGAAGGGTTTCACAGCAAGAATGCTCCCAGAAGAGTTTCTACATCAAATTAGTCCTGATCTGAGTCAGAGCTAAGTCAGTTTTCAAATGCAGAGAGAGATCAAGCCAGGCTAAATTAAAACCCATGCAAGCAAAAAATACAGTTTAATTGCACTTTATTTTTCAAGAAGTGAAACACAAATCCCTCAGGTTGTCTATGTGTAACAGGAAACAAGAAGTGGAATTTGTTAGTATAGCAATGACCTCTGCTAGGACCCGGCCACAGAGGGGGCCCAGCAGCCACACTGGGGTACCTACGCTCAGACCAGCACAAGGGAGCCCCAGACGATCTGGGTTTCGCACACCGTCACATTCAGCACCACATAACCATTCGGTGCTTTGACTGCTGGAGCGGCTCCCCGGGAAACCCCAGCCAGGTTCACCCCATGAGACAGGCGTTTGCACGGCAGCAGCTCAGCTATTCCGCAGGCTTTGGTCTCTTCCATAATTTTAGTTGCATTTGGCAATTTGCCCCAGTAACTCAAGAGAAGAAGCACGTTACCCATCTGTATTGCTGCTTTCACTGTCTGTGAAACACAACACAGGGAAAAAAAAAAAAAAGAAAAAAGAAAACCATCTCCCCTCCGGCCCCAGAGAAGAAAGGAGCTGGCTGCAGAGCCTGCACAGCGAATCATTTCTGTGAGGCCTCTGCGAGCCTCGGGCTCCTCCATAAAACACAGCTGGGGATTTGGCTTCTTACAACAGCAGTTACTAGATGCTACATCTGTGCTTGCAGCATCAGCCTAACCGAGCCCTGACTTCCAGTACCGCTAAGGGGTGGCCCTGCCGAGCCGGCTGTGGGCCAGCGAGCACCACGCATGCCGCAGCTCTGAACGCATGACGGCGCCGACCCGAACCGCCTCAGCCCCCGGGGTCACCATGAGCTGCCTGTGCCAAGCCAGTGGCTCACAGGAAACACCTGCCTGGGGTCTCTTGGCCAGATCTGCTGTGCACTGCTCATACGTGGTGATGGGATGGTGCAGAGTCCCCAGGAGCCACCCTGGGGACTAAGGGAAATATTCCAAGATGATCTTCACAGAGGGAAGGAGAGATTTTAGTCTGGGTTGTTTTGCTTTTGTTTTTAAAAAGTAGTTGCCTACTGCAGGGTCCTGCCAGACTTGGTCTTCTGAAGCACTTTACAAAGTTCATATTTGCATAAAGTTTCAGATTAATGAATCACAGAAGTAGGACAGCAATACAAGTGTGCAGTAAGACTGGCTGGTTCCTTCAGCTTGTCCCCCACCTCTGCGTGTGTTTGCCAGGTCAGAGCGATGGGTGTGGGTGCCCATGAGTGCAGAAAGAGCCCCTCACTCCGCTCCCAGGCCCCCTCAGGCTGCAGGACAAGAGCCTGGGAAGTCCCTGGTTGTTCACAACTGTCCCACATATGCAGCTTGTTAAGCGCTAAGTGCAGAGGAAGAGGCCATGCCCAGAGGAGGGGGCTCACAGGCTCACCAGCCAGCTCTTCATCCCAGCCAGTCCAGATCATCCTCGTCATCATCACCAAAGAGTGGAGCTGGAG
Organism: Anhinga rufa; assembly: GCA_013400875.1. Lineage (NCBI taxonomy): Eukaryota > Metazoa > Chordata > Aves > Suliformes > Anhingidae > Anhinga > Anhinga rufa. The sequence goes on along the minus strand of VZTV01025032.1, from coordinate 8,484 downwards.
GGGGACGCCCCTTCATGCTCTGGAAATCAAACCAGAGGGAGACTTGTCAGTCTTAGCAGCTTCCCAGTATTTAGTAATTGATACATGGTTCTGGCTCTGAAATTTCCATCAGCTTTAGGGAGATGACATCAAGAAGCCTCATTACTGACGTTTTTGTACTTTTCATATAATGGCTTAATATTCTGGGAGAGATGCTTGCAGACTAAAAGGGAGAGGAGAGGGGCAAGACACTAAAACCCTTCAATTAACCCGGCAAGTCTCACTAACTTCATGCCAGGAGGCGTTTGTCATCACCATCTCAGCCCAGGCAACCCCTCCAAGCTCAACAAGAAACAAACCCAGATACTCCCAATTTATACAGAGACTGCAGGGAAGCTCTGAGCTTAGCCAGCAGGAGCCAGGCAGCCCCCACTGCCACAGGAAGGACTTCTCAGGCAAGCTACAGGTTAGCTCCTGACCCAGTCTAGTAGGAGTGGAGAGATCCAAATACGTACCACTTCCTCCTCATCCTCCTCCTCAGAGGGGACTCGAGGCTTCAGTGGTTTATGAGATGCTGCTTCAAAGAAGTTGTCATCCTCAAAGAGGCTAGAAGAAGATAAAGAATTAACAGTTTGCTTGCAGATGACAGGATCTTGGTTTTACAAGTTCTATTAAAGAATGATGGAAACGTTTTGTTGCCGAGACAAACTTTTAAGGCACGTATTCACCAGTGCAGAATGACACTGAGACCTGGCAGCCACCAGTATCAGATCCTAGAGAAACCGCACGCTCCCCTCTGTGCTCAGCTGGGAACTGTTCCCTAGGGGTAGCGGCACCTCTGCCTCCCCCCAGAGCCGAGCCTGCTCCTCAGCTGCCCTCCCGGCAGAGCGTGCCCTGCACAGCCTGGTCTCTGCCAGTGCCTGGCCCATGCTGCGCAGGGCTGGCACCGTGACAGCACTCCCACCCTACCATGCTTGCTGCCCTGCAGGAGCGCAGCACAATGAGGTGGCCTCTGGGCGTGCTGCCGTACCAGCCTGAGCTGATCAGCAGGGAAGCAGGACTGCGGCTACCGCAGCAGTCACACCTTACCTGGGGTCTTTTTGCCTGTGGCTGGAGCCTGCTGCCTGCTGTCCTGGGGTTTCTCTGGTGATAGCTGAGCTCTGCTCTGCTGTGTTGGATACTGAAGCAGGCTCCTTCTCAGAGGTAGCTCCATCTGATGGGTCTGTGCAGTTCTCTCCCTCGCCATTTAAGGGAGGGGGCTCAAAGCTTCCAACAGGCTCCTCTGCCTTCTGCTCCGCAGTTGGCTTTTCTAGAAGCACTACCCCATCCACTTCTCCTGGCTTGGCTTCTAGAACAGAAGGTTCTGCAACTTCTGCCTGCAAAGATACTCTGGAGGGACTGTGTTCAGTCTCAGCTTTGCTGATGGGACTGCTCTCCTGCCTTTGCGCAGCTGGGACAAAGTCCTCGTCCACCTCAGGAACAGGCTGCCCTGCAAGTATAGGCCCCTTATCAGGACCCGGGCAGGATTCAGTGGTGGAAGAGAGATGCTCCCCCTGGACCTTCTCATCTTCTGACACCACACTGCTATGTGCTGCCTGCTCCTCTTCAGGAGTTCTGGGCCTGGCAGACAGAGGAGCAGACTCGCCTTCCTGGTCAGACACTGTGGAGCCTGTGGTTGCTTCCCCAGGACCAGCTGGGAATGCAACACTCTGTGCTGTGCTATGCTGCATGGACTCTTCCTGGTCAGTCTTTGCTCCAGGTGATGCCTCCTGTCTCACTGCTCCTGTTCCAGATGCCTTCTTTTTACTGTCACGATCTGCTTTCTCCTGCTGCCTGTTGAGTAGCTGCAATGTTACAGTCTAAAAAATTGAGTAGAGAGAGAACGTAGGTTATACCCTAAACATAAACCATCACAGATCCCTGGACCATCTTTACTACTGGGCTGCTTTGCCACCCCCAACAAATTTCTGCTTCAGTTATTTCAGACTCACAACATAAATTTATTGTTTTAACCCAAGACTCATTCTCTCCCAGTGTTCACCTTGTATCTCTTATAGCTGTTGTACCTTAATAGTGTTCATGACAACACCAAGAACTGTCCTGCCACTGTATGTCTCTTCCAGCTCAAATTCACCCCGAAGAGACTGAAATACACCATTCATTATCTTCTTTACCTGGAAAAGAGCAAGACAGGAAACAAAGATACAATTCACCAACATGTGAAGCACCGCACTCAAGATTAGATTCTTCTCCAGGTGAAGGACAATAAACCCAAACACATATGGTTTTCAAATAATCCACTTTTCAAATCAGAAATTCCAGTAACAAAGCAGAATACATCATACCATTTTAATTCAGAACCTTTTATATACGCACCAAACCCATCCCTCAAAAAACTGAGGCAGGTTGCACAAACCCAAAGCAGACTACACTTATTTCTTATTATTCTTTCTATTTATAAACCCAAACTTCAAATCTTAAGTTTTAACCTAAAAATCAAGCAACAAAGCAGGCAGCTGGAAGATCACATCCTTTCTTTCTCTATAGACCCTGCGACTAGAAACACAGTGTTTGTGTGGAGAAAACAGTGTTTTTCCTTCTTATCTCTGCTCAAAGAGAAATAATTTAAGGCAAATAGAATAGATTTGCTTAGTAAAGAGAAATATTGGACAATCAAGCTCACTTCTTCTGTGAAGTCTGCAGGTGAAGATCCATCCTGATCCTTCTCCAGGTCTCGGATGCGTTCTTCATAGTGAGCCTTCAGCGCCACAGTATCAGACTGCAGGGCTGAATACTGCCAAAGGGAAACCAAAAGTTAGAGCAGCTCCACAGACACCACCGGCATGAACCTTGCAATGGAGGGGTTACCTGTAAACAGTTTTTTAGTGAGGGGTAAATTGTTGAGTGGAGTTTTAAGCAGGGCTTTGATAGAGAATTGTAAGAGACTTGGCTGAAAGTAACAGCACCAAAATAAAGATATCAAACTGAGCCAAAACCTTGGAGATCCACAACCATGTCATTAGCACTTTAGCTTCAAGTGACACAAAGAATGGGCATAGCATGACTGAGATCCCAGTGAAATAAGGGCTAGGTCTCATCATTGGACCTGTTCTGGTTTGCTGGAAGCAACGTGAAGTTATTCCTTCTGTCCCATATTCTAGAACTCGTGTTCTTGTTATTCTGGACATAGGTAGCCTGAGGCCGGTGATTACTGCACCCCAGTTCATATTCAGCCACTGTATTATTCCCTTTACCTTCTCTTTGATAGGCTCTAGTTGCTCCAAACGTTGCTGAAACTCAGACAATTTTTGCTCCTCTGCTTTTTTCGACTGTTTTAGAGCTGCAAGCTGAAAGACAAGAACTAGAGCCCATCAGTTTGCAGCCCCTTTCAGTGTCACCCACTTCAGAACAGTTTCTGCTCGAAAACAGTCATTCAGAACTGTGCAGATAAGCAGAAGATATCCTAGCTGTTACTTTAGTCCGAAACTGACACCATCTTGGCTCTCCTTCGTTCAGAACTGCAGTAGTAAATTCACTAGCCCACCAACCCAACGTAACAGATCCAAGTACAGACACATCCCATGGATGAGACCAAATTCCATAACAGTCAAGAAATTAAAGAGCCAAGCCACAGTTAGGTGGGAGAGGACTGTTGGTTACAGTTGCTGGTTATTTGGCATTACATTTCAGCAATAAAGAACAGCTCTTTACCTTCTCTTCCAGCTGGGACACCTGCTGCTGCAGGGAATCTCTCTGCTCACACACCTCCTGGTACTGTCTAACATGCTGCTCCTTGGCCGAGGCCAGCGTACGTTCACATTTGGCTTCCCACTGGGATTCCAGCTCTGCCTGGATGAGTGATAGCTGCCCATCATGCAAGAGAGAACATTAGGAACACACACACATATACACACACAATCTCTTGCCCTAGGCTGGAATACCTACGGGCAGAGGCAGCCCTGCCCTGCGGCTGTCACCAGCTCCTGCCCACATCCCTCAGAATTCAACTCCAGCCTCAGGCTGGCTGAAGGTCTGGCTCAGATTTCAGATCTCTTGGCACATTTCTAAGCAGTCTCACTCATCAGCAGTCCTGTATTCTCTCTACTATGGGCTCAGTTTGGTGCCTCTCCTTTCCTCAGTTTGACACTCTCTTTAACACAGTCTAAATCTGATGCTGCGTGGCAGCCTGCATCAAAGCTGCACCAAAACTCTGCAGCCACCTCAGTGGCCTGTGATTTGACTCTGAGAATGACTGGAACCTAGCAGCCTTCCTGCCTACTCAAATCATCCTCTTCCTTAGGGAGACATTAGTATAAATCCCAAAGCCAGAAGCAGGGCCAGACAAACATCAGCAAAGATATTTTAGAAAGACAACAAAGAGAACCCAGTGTTAAAGGTAATCCCCAAAATCAAGCTGATAACATTTTCATTCTTCCACACCTGAGCATTTTCATAACTATTTCCTACCTGTAGGTTCCTACAAGCCTTCCAGGCACTTGTTGGGGAAGCTCCTGTGACTCCTCACCTGTTCTGCTGCTGCCTGGTCAGTTGAAGTCCGTGCCTTTTTCAGCAACTGTCGAAGCTTGTCCAGTTCCTGCTGATAGGATCTGCGTATTTCTTCCATCTCTTCCTCTGCTTGAGCTCTCTCTGAGAGGGATTTCTTCTTCCTTTCTGCAAGATTCTGCAGTACAGAACAGGACATAGAATAGGCCAGATTGCAAAGTAGCTTCTCTTCCTCGTGCAGAAAGAGCTGCTTTGAGCAGGGAATCTTATAACTTTAAAATCAAGCTGAGATTATTTTAGCGGTAGGAAGGTTAACATATTACTAGATAAGATATTAAAAAGAAAAAGAAAAAGAAAAAGAAAAATCACATAAACACAAAGGATCCACCAGCACAGGGATCCTTGCCTATGGATGAGTCAAGATTTACCTAATTTGCATATTTACAAGCAAGAGTGTTGGGTTAAATTTCAGCAAACAACTGAAACCCTGCATCTCTCTAATGCTGGCAGTGGACATACCCTTTCAAGAGTCTCCTTTTCCACTTTTAGGTCCGTTAGCTCTTCTTCCAGTGCTGTAATCTTCATGTCCAGCTGTTTGCGGCTCTGCTTCTCAGCTTTGAATCTAGTCCGAGTGTCCTCAGAGGCTTCCTGGAGCTCTGCAAAAATACATTTTACTGTGGGTTTCAGCGCTACATATATTTCAGGTTAGTGCATTTAGGGGCTGATGGGAAGGAGCCGTGTCTCTTGCACAAAGAAATCAACAACACTGCTTGTACCTGCAATGGGAACTAGAATTTATTGAGAGCTGCTTCTGTGAAATGGCAATGCTTACACCTCAGCTTTTATCTTGACTTTTCGACCACTGGAGCATTTCTGGTTCCTCTACAAGGTGTTAGACAGTAATGCCAAGAGATTGCTTCTATAAAAGGCATCGCTGTGACAGGATGATTTTGTTCATTGATTCAGCCCTCTTTCCTTTTAGTGGTAACAAGGATGCACATAACCTTCAGACATTTCAGTGCAACAATATCCTTCTTCAATACCCTTGTAACTGATCCTAGGAATAGATAACCCAGAAGAAAGGAAAACCCTATGACTTACAAAAGAGGAAAAAGAACAACATAAAGGAGCTCTCATGGAACAGGCACAAGAAGTCTTACCTGCTAACTGCGCTTGCAGTTTGTTGAGCTGCGTCTCATGTTGCTCTGCCTCCTGCAGGGCAGCAGACAGCTGTTTCCGCAGGTCCATCTCCTTCTTCTGGTGGGCAGTCAGCTCCAGCTGCAGTTGGGAAACCTGTGCCGTGGCAGCTGCTAACTCCTCTGCAACTTTGGCCTGTATCACAAAACGGAGCAGGGAAAAGGGAGACAAACAAGTATGCGTGAGTGTGAGGAGGAGCCAGAACTGTTCTCACAGGAAGAACTGATAAGGTACCGGAGACCTTATCAGAGAAGTGCTGGGATCCAGCACCTCACAGACATTTCCAAATCAAAGAGGTAATGATAACTTTTTTGCCATGTTACTATGAGTTGTTTGGCTGTAACCTGTCCAGACTGGCTAGAAAGTTGCACAAGGCCATCAACAACCTCATCACCACATTAGTTCAACTCAGCAAGTTTTCCTGAAAAGCTTAAACATTTTTAAGACCAGTACCAGTGCCTGGTAGCTCTGCTCAGAGTTTTCAGACGATGACATCTATTCAAGTAAAAGCCTGGGCTTCAACATCTAACTACCTTCCATATCCCTACAAATCACTGAAAAGCCACAAAAAACATAGGCTTGTTCCAGCCAAAAGAGCACCTTCCCTCCAGAGCACACAGCACATAGTCACCTTGAGGTACCCGCATGGGTGAGGCTGCTGTTTTGGCACATAGTTCTCACAGTAATTCATTGACCTGTTCAGATTTAGTGTTGCTCAAAGTCAGCAATCCACATAAAACCAGGTACTAATACAGCTTGTTAGACAACTTGTAACCGATATGTTAGGAGAGGCTCAAGGCATCAAGACAAAGACACAAAGTCACATTCCCAATCTTGTTGCATGACACAAAATTCAGAGGATGCCCTGCAAAGACAGAGCTACACCTGTCAGAAAACTTCACTTGTGCAGGGAATACCTAAACAGCTTCTAGATCTATGCCTACATTCAGGTTCCCAACAGGCTTTCACATTCTTGTAACTGATAAGTTCAGGAGAACTTGAGTTCCTCTCTGCTTCATCCCCATAAGAGAACTAAAGCATTTCTCTTCAGACTAGGACTACCACCTTCTGGCAGAGAAGAGCTTTAAGCAAAATTGTTCCAACTATGGTGAGGATGAATATGGGCTGACCTTGAGGGCTGTGATACTACACCATTAATTTTAAAGAGGAGGCAGCATTTCAACAGAGACTGGCAAAAACTAGATCTGCTTTCCTCTTATGTTTCCATAAATGTCTCACTGCAGTTCAAGATACTAACTCCCAGCCATACTAAAACCAAAGCAAAACCCCATGGCATGTCTAAAGGTTATTTTAACACTTGCTTTTGTCTTTAATAGGAAATGAAGAAAAATAACAAGGAAATCCTATGCCAGGGACTGTTACTAGAATTAAGTTTCTGCAGTGAATGCTTCATATCTCTACTAGCTCAGCTCCAGCCTCCAGCTTTCAGGTACCAAGAATCTTAAGTGATCTGTACATGCTCTGACAGTTATATGATCATACCCTGTTTCTCCCATGGTGGAGGCGAAATGAGAAGCAATACGACGAAGTTCTTTCAAAGGGCTCCCCAAGAAAGAGGGGACCAGTGGTTACACTGCCAGTTGTAAAGCCCTTTTCCAAATTGAAGATCCATGCTAATTTGAGATCCGAGGCAAATCTTTTAATGCCGATCAGCTTCTAGCTAGTTTAAGAGGAAGCTGGGCTGGCACTACCTAGGGAACAGTTATCTATCACCTACACAGTCAGCAGACACTGCCTCACCTGGTCCCAGCCCCGATCCACTGGCAGCATGTGCTAGGAAGAGAAAGCAGTGACAGGAAACAGGAAGAGTTAAGAACACAACTTGAAAGGCAGAGGCATTAATCATCATCAGAAAAGCAAAATGCTTCATTACAGGAGCCTAAGACATGCCAGAGAAGCCTTTAAATTATTCCAAGAACTGTAAAAGCTTAGACAGAAAAAGGTAGCGAAGCCTGGCTTAAAAAGAAAGAAGCTAAAGGTATCCTTACAGGTACATTACACACCACAGATGTAGGAGCGGTCCTACATGTGACTACCCTTTCACTGCACTGGAGAGTGTGGGGTATTACTTATCATCATGGTACATGAAGCCTTCATCTAAAGGTGTGATGTGCTCTGCCAGGATCAAAGATCTATAACCCAAAAGCAGCAAGCTACTAATACCTCTTCTCAGTGATCCAGGGTACAGATGCCTGGCCTGTATCACAAAATAAATGGCGAGTCCCTATTTTTAAGTAAAGAATAGATAAAATAGCTTAAAATTTTCTTCCCTGATTCTGTCTGTCCATGGTGATCTCAGCAGCTGCAGCCACAGAGCAAGCTAGGTTAGATAAAAGGAAGAGGAAGGAATAACAGCCTTCATATTTACAGTCAATATTCTCACAAAACTAGAGGAAGTCTCCAGTGCAAGTCATGGCTTTTCTGGTCTTAGCCTGAAGTCTATTCATATAACAGTGTTATCACCAGGCGGTGACTGCTGAATCAAGTGGAGTCGTATTGAAGATGAGGCCCAAAAGATTTCTGAAGATCATGTCTTAGACTTGCAAAAGATGCTTTC
>VZTV01025026.1:0-28587 GCA_013400875.1 Anhinga rufa | reverse complement strand
TTCCTACCGCCTCTGACTCCTGAAGTAGTACTGCAGAGTCAGCCAAAATTAGCACACACAAACTGTTTTTTCTCTGGTGTTTTTTTTTTTTTTTAATCTGTCTGTCCTTCTGTCATTCATCTGTCTACCTGTCCTTCCTAATGAGTTTGCACAGGTATTCCTCGCGTGCAAGACCTCATAAAGTCAGATGAGTATAGAGAAAAATAAAAAAAGAGCTCGTTTCATGTACGGTGTGTTTTAGACCCTTTACTTGGCAATGCTCCGTTCGCAGGAGTTTGAAGGTGTTCCTCCTTCAGGGCTTCCACAATAACGGATTCTTTTCTTTTTTTCCTCTTTCTTGGAAACAATGGGGTTTGTCTATTTGGGAGGAAAGGCTCGGGATTTGGGGGGGTTTGTTTTCGTTTTTATTTCCTCCTGCTTTCTCTTTTTCTTCACTGAGACAGAGGCTGTAGCCTGCAAAGCCAAGCGTGGCCGGGGCGCCCTGCGAGTGGGTACGGCGGAGCAGCTGGCTGGGGCTCACCCGCTCGCCGAACGGGATGGCCACAGTCCTGCGGGTTTTTCTCCCCTCCTTCCCCGTGCCTTTTGAGCCAAATGAGGCTGCCTGTCGCTGGAGCCTGGAAAGGGAGCGGGCGGATGAGCTGGGGCTCCGTACCGCCAGCCTCCACGGAGGCAGGATGCGGCCGCCGCTTCCCAGGGAGCTTTTGCACATCTGCCGGAGGGCTCAAGTCTTTCTCTTTTTTTCTTTGTTTCAAAAGACACTGACATAAAGACACCGATATATATGACAAATTAAGATTGCTGTACAGGAAGGAGGAGCAGGCCCACCCCAGCCTCCTGAGGAGGATGCAGGCCGGGGCAGGGACAGAGAGGTATGAGCTGGCAGGTGTTGCTGTTGCTGAGCATCCTCTCTCCTTTGCCCCTCTCTGCAGTACGATTTTAGTTCTATACCCAATTAAACTCAACGGCAGGTCTGATTTCAGTAGCGCTAGCTAAAAAGCATACATTTACATTATGAGCTGATGAGTTTAGGGGTTTTTTTTCCTTGCTTCTTTCCCTTCCCTCCTTTCCTTTCCCCCACCTCCCCCCACACACACACTTCTGCCACCTTTGCTTTATTGACAGTGCAGTGTGGACATTTGCACTTCATCTAACAGGCTTTGGAGATCATTTTTGCGTAACTAAATCATTTAATGAACTGTGATGCTTTTTAAATGCTTCTAACTTGGCTCCTTTCCCCTGCAGTGCACTTTTAATTGTGCTGCAAATGCCATTTCGACTAGGCTTTATATTGGTCATAGAGCTTATTCAGATTTTTGCTGGCGCTTTCTAAGGTGGGGCCTGATTTCTCTCTTTCTCTCTCTCTCTCTCCCCTTTTGTTTTGTTTTGTTTTGTTTGTTTGTTTACTTTCCAGGTATTAGTTAATATTGGCAACCATTTTGATCTTGCTTCCAGTATATTTGTAGCACCGAGAAAAGGGATATATAGTTTCAGTTTCCACGTGGTCAAGGTCTATAACAGACAAACCATCCAGGTGGGTTGTGATCTAAAGACGATTCTGTCTTTCCTTTTTTTTTTTTTTAAATGCTCATTTCTAGACACTGAGTTGCATTTACAAAACCAGCAAATTAAGAACGAGACTGTATGTTATTTTAGCTAAAGGCGTCTGTATGCATAACAGAAATCATGCATGGCCTTAGCTTAATTCAACTTTGTTTCTAACCTGCACAAAAGTTTAGTGATGTGCACAGGGAAAAAAATCATTGAGAGTATTGAGAAAACTCAGATTCTCTCTTTTTGCACTTTTTAGGTAAGTTTAATGCAAAACGGCTACCCAGTGATTTCAGCTTTTGCAGGGGATCAGGACGTCACCAGAGAAGCAGCCAGCAATGGGGTCTTGCTCCACATGGAAAGAGAAGACAAAGTGCATCTCAAACTGGAAAGGGGTAACCTCATGGGAGGGTGGAAATATTCAACCTTTTCCGGCTTCTTAGTCTTTCCACTATAAAAGAAGGCCAAATAGGAGACAGATCCATGAGCCCGAGCAAGGATTCAATCGTTATCGACACCCTGAACTTGGCAGCACATGACAGTATTTCCAGTCACCCCATCAGACTGTCACGGTAGAAGAATGATAACCTTCTAAACTCCAATATTTGCTTTGAATACTGACAATTCCTCGGGAACCTGCTCCTCTAATTAGTTTTAGATGACAGTGATCTTTAGGAGAAATGAAATTATCGACCTGAGCAATTTGTACCTGTGATTGTAAAGTCAATTTCGGATTTTATTGTTGGGATCATTGACTTTCTTATTCTTTTTTATTTTTTCCTCTCTTTCATTTTTCCCTCTTTTTCTTTCTCTTGTTGTTGTCCCAATGAGGCAAATAACTCGGACCACACAATCGCTTTGTCAAAGGCTTGCTCCCGAGCCGGAAGAATGAAGTGTTCAGCCCAATGAGGTGTTCTTTCCATGCTTTATTTCTTTGTGTTGTATAGCCTTAAGGAAAAAAGAAAAAAAAAAAAGAAAAAAAAAAGAAAAAAAAGGGAAAAAAAAAGAATGGCTTCAGTCTCAGTCCTGTATTTTTCTGGGGGAGGGGGATTCTGGACATTACTGTGTCAAGAAGTGCTTTATCCATTGAAGCAAAATTTGCACGATTGGAACCTTATTTGTTTTGTGTTGTTCGTGTTTTTTCATCGACTTTTTCCTGATTTTTGTTTGTGTGTGCTAAAAATGTAAGCTAGATTGATCAATAAGACAAAACAAAGCACATATATACCCTGTAGCTCTAAGTAAAGCTAACCAGTGAACAATTCTGTCTGCACTTTCCAGCTGATCTTTATAGACCTATTTAGAGAGAGAGAAAGAGAGCGAAAGAGCGAGAGAGCTACATGATCCTTCAATTACAATCTGGAAACTGGTAAAGGAACTGACATTTCTGAATTGTCCTGACATTTCTAGAAGCAACAATGGAGGCTTTGAATATCTTCTCTGACCATACTCTAAAATATATCCTTTCTTTGCATTACCAAACGTATTTTGGGTGCTTTTATCTGATATTTATTTGATGTATTTGTCCACTAATGCTTGAGTACACATTGTGGAAGCACGGAGAGATGGCAGAGCAAACTCTTCCTCTTCCAAATTAAATAAAACCATCTCCACTTGACCTGTCCATGGCAAGTATCGGAGGATTTGCCACTAGCATCTTTGACAGCCTTTGGGAGAGAGGCCTCAGAGGATCAGCAGAGTCACCAGAAGTTGCACCGGTGCCGTGCACTTATTAGCCATGTGTGCTCTTCCCAATAACAATGGCCTCAGAGTTCTGGGGGTGGACTGACATCGATATTGGAGGTTAGGAAAAGTTATTACCCCAATCAACAAGAGGTAAAGTATCAGGCCAATGTCAATTGCATCCTTTTGCCTCATTCTCAATAAACAGATTGTTTCTTCACTTTTATTATGAAGGTTGGTATATTAGTGTGCTGAGGAAAATCTTGCTTGAGGAGATCCAGGGGGAATGTTTATATTATTTTATATGATTTTTACCTTAATTTATTTAATTTGAAATATTTCATCTTGCTATTAATCCCACAAGGGTTGATGTGTATAAGAATTTATTTTTGTCAGATTTAGTCCTCTGCCACAAACAAATATAATGCAAAGACATTTGCAGCAAATCGGTGGTAGCTATGTTGTATTTCAGAATTATGGTGGACATGTCATTTTCATTGTAAATTTATCATTAAAGGGACAAAGTCAATTATTAAAGTCATATATTCTTAAAAAACCCACTTATCTGTGTTGCTTATGATACCTCAGATGGCTAAAACATAAGCCAATTTAATATTTAATGTTTTTGTGTATTTTCACCATTGCTGCTGGTTTTTTCCTTTGGCATTTCACTCTGCAGGTTACTGAATGATTGGGTTTCAGGTTTGTTTTTTAATGGGTTGCATTTTCTAATTCCCCCTTGTGCATTAGCACGACTGCAATGTTTCTAGTTGCAAAATATCACAGGGCTATGTTTAAATACATGAAATAAAACCTGAGTCAGCAACAACCTTTTTCTATTGTAATACAAAAATAGTTAGGAAAACAGTTGTCTTAATGGTAGATAATGCAAATAATTTTAAATCTAAATTTTTGTGTTTAAAACTTGATCATGTCTCTCAAGGAAATAGACACTGAGGTGGATTCAATGTCCCAAGTTTTCAGTTTCTGTTATGTTTCCTCAGTCTTATTTTTAAATTCTGCCTACCATAATCGCTTTCAGTTGTCCCATTTATCTCAGTTCATCTGGCTTGAATAAGGCAATGACATCTTAGTTCTCATGCTCTTCTAAGTAAAATGAGGCCAATAACAAGGCTTTCCTTGGACATATTCTCGGAACTTTCTTAAGCCACTGAAGCTGCAGAACCTGACCATCCCACTTATGTATTCAAGTTCAGTGATTTTGACCATGCTTATTTTATAAAGCTAAATATGTGTATATGATAACCAATCTTCTTCTGAAATTAAAGAAGGTCTTTAATATATTGCCTTTCCCTCTTCTGCTTGTGTGTCCTTCATGCTAAGCTATAGAGTTAGGACTGTTGTATAAACAGTTAAATTAAATGGAAAATGGGCAGAAAATTCGTATTGTAAACTAATTATCATCATGGTGCATTTTTTTACTGTTCTTTGCAATATTTATTCCCTTTCCCCTTTTACTTAATTTTGTATCTGAGTTTCAGAAGGTGCAATCTACTTGTCATTGGAAGCAGTAGACATATACACTTGATATACATAGAAGGTGTGGATACCGTGATATATCTTATGTTAAAGGGTGAAAATGTACAACAGCAGCACTGTAGCATTCAACAAGAAATATTATGTGAGACCACTTAAAAGGAGTCTCCCAGCACATTAAAAGCAGGCTTATTTAAAGTAATTTATACAAATAAATTGATTGGGTAACATTCAGAGTTGGTGTAAATGTGATGTTGAGGGGCATCGTGAGAGTTAGTAAGTGTAAAACACATACGATAGTGAAGCAGGGTCAGTGGCACAATAACGGCTCTTATTCCTGTGGGAGTAATAGCACAATATTCCTTCCACAACTTTGAAATTTTCTCATAGCTACTGTGTAATATGATCATAAGATATTCCTATGAAAATGCTGTCTGTTTGCCTGTTTCCCTTCCAGGGAACAATCTTCACCTGGGTGTTTTTGGGAACCACTGTTTTAGTGTTTCTTAAGCATACTTTTGGCAGGGGAACGGGGACTTGTATTAGGAATGATAAATAGTCATCATGTACTTTGTTGCCCTCCTCCAGCTTTTTGAGGTTTTTATCCATAGTTTGAACATGGTCTTGCAAAAACCTGTGTGCTCTTACCTCCCCCTGAGGCAGTGGGTGTGATGGATGTGCAGTGTCTCTCATTACTGGTCAGCATCTTGCAAGCTGGATCTGTTTAATTTGGGTGGGAAGAGGAAAGAGACAGACATGAAACTAGGGAGTTTTTTAGAAGTTACATTGTGATGGTTGGATGTGACTTTTTTAACTTTTAAAAAGAACATTTTGTTTTTATTGACCAAATTTGTATCTTGGACAATCTGTCAAAGTAGAAGATAGGCTAAAAGGGCTTGTTTACTCATGGAGTTATTCAGAAAGAGCTGAAAGTGATCTAATGCCCTTGTAATGTGACATTCATTTCTGGAACAAACAGGGTCACAGGTAGCGTTTAAAAATAGCAGTTATAATTTATAGTCTGCTTCAGTCCAGGATAATTTTCTAGTGTTAACAAGCAATCACAAATCAGTGTCATTAATATACTTAATAATTTTCATGTGTAATGACTTGTCAGCTGAAGTCCAGTAAACAGTTATACATAACTAAAGAAAAACAATCAATTCACCTGTTTTTATTTATTGTTGAAAGGCCAAGGAATGTCTTTGAGGCAAAGCATAGTTTCTAGATTTCGAACCACACACTGTCTTGAACACCTGTCCCAGGATCATGTTTGTGTCATGAGTCATGCCCATTTTTAATCATGGTGGTAAATAATAATGATTCATTGCAAAATAACCATTTTCTTAATGGAGCAGATTCTTTTATTTGACTTGTCTTCATCTGTCAGAAAGCTCAAAACAGAGCTTTATGATTCCTGGCCAGCTGTTAACCAGATCACATTAACTGGTTATAAACTCCTGAGAATTATTGATATTCATTGTGACTGTAGTTAGACACAGAGTAGGTGCCTGGGCAGATGATAGGCAAACCCTTTGATCAGCTGCTTATATAATCAAGTATCAGCAAAATTCAGATGCTCCATACTAAAATAAGTATATTGCCATTTCAACAAAGAGACTAATCCTTCTTGTTTTACTTACTTCAGTAACGTCCATTCTTCTATAGAGGAACTTATGAAAAACATCTGGGCTGAATTGTAGGGTTTGGGTGTTGGTCATGATCAACTATTATGTTTACTTAAAAAATCAGTGACATTAATTAGTGCAAGCCCTTAGTTAACACAATAATCATTCTTCAGTTTAAATGTATTTCAACACTAATCATAATCCCGATAATGTAATAAAAATCCTACAAATATAATTTGAACATAAGTTTTAAATCCATTCTCAAAACAGTAATGTTTACTGTCTTATCCAACATAATCATGATCTTTTTTTCTTATTAGCCATTATCAATAAATTCCAAAGACCACTAATTGTATATTATACTATTTGTGTGTAATAATGAAAATACACTTCACATACCAAGTATATCTAACATACTCCATTTCTTCCTAGGTAATATACATTAAAGTATTCTGTGAATCCCCTCTGCTATTCATCAGAAAAATAAAGTTGCCTAACTTTCTGGGTCTCTGCAGATCACGTTCCACAGATAATATAAATAATGGCCTAGCAAGACACAGAGAGGCAAATAATGAGTACTATTATGAATTCTGCATTAAGAAAAAAATGTCTGCATCAACAGAAATTTAAGTCGTATTGACAAATGCTCCAAAACTCGGGAAATATTAAAAGTTAAGTTTTTAAATTAATGTTACTGACTGCTATGACTTCCATTGTAATAATGAAGTTTTATTTTTACTATGGAATCTAAAAAAAGAATTTAAATTATTTTGTGAGATCAGCTGTGTTAAAAGACTCTTGTTCAGAGTACTGATATAACGAGTCAACAGAAACATAAGTTCATCAATTAATAATTAGTAGTTACTGTGTAACACTCTCATTACACCTGATATATTCCAATTAATTGAAACTACTTCTTTGAAATGCTTTTATTTCTGTGTGTAAGTGTATACACAAGTGCATACACATATATATGTACACATGTATGTAAAACATACATTTTTAGCTAGGAGTGGATGGACAGAGAGCTGACTTTTTCATACATAGTTTGGCCTTCCTTTCTCTGAAGCATTGCCCCAACAAATTTATTGTTATTTTATTTATTGTCATTCTAAACCTAAACCTGTTTACCTTTGCTTACATCCAAAAGTACACAGAGCAATAGCAAATGGCAGTATACTATTCAGTGCTGAGAGCTGCCACAGTTTAGGTAATATTAGGTTAAAGTGAAGCATAGAGTTACTAATAAAAGACTTCTATTGCCTCAAGTTCTGTTGAAAGCTTTTGTGATGAGTGAACCTATAGTCCTGTGTGGAAATTGCTTCAAAACATTGGACAGGGAGATATCACAGACTTGAGGTTCAGTTTGTCCTTCTTTTGATGCTGGATGGGAAACCTCAATCCATCTTATAACCGAAAGAGAAAATATGTCCTTATATTTAAGTTGTTTAGCATCAATAATCCTTACATGCTGACTTAATTTTTGTTGTGTAACTGATTCTTGCATAGACATGCATTATATTGTCACATATCAGAACTAAGAATACAGTGACTTCAGTGGATAAAGGATAAAGGGTTTTCCAACTTTGTAGTTGTTCACTAGGAGAAATAACCTAGCACAGATTTTATGTTGCTCCTACAGGCTTTAGTGCCAAAGAAAATAAGTAAGAAATTATTTTTAAAAATAATCTTTCAAGTTCTCTTAAATTATTTATTGTAACCAACAACAGAATTTTCTCAGACCTGTTTGTAATAGTATGACTGGGAGTATTTTAGGATGCAGTTTAAATGGATATAACTAGATTCTCTAACAGTTGGCTTCTTCCCTATCCTAACTATTCTGGAGAGCTATTTGTCCTCATTAGACTTTATAATCTCTCTAGATACAACTGTCCCTTAATCCTGACTGTCTAGTAAAACTGGTCTTCCCTAATTACTTCACGTAGGTAAGGGAAGCATCCATTTTTCTTCTTTGCAATGGTTTCTATTGTTTTCTTATACTACATGGACTGTGCTAAAACTATGTAGTAAAGGAGATTCCCACTGCACTTGCCTCTCTAAGACACTTTCACTTCTCTTCTCCTGTCCTCTCTTACCCTTTCATTCATATTTCAAAGGCTCCTAATGTTGAATTTTTTAAGAGCATTTTTTAAAAATAATGCTTTTCCATTCAGCTTCTCATTCATAACTGTGTGAAACCTTGTTCATGCAAAATGATGACAGCTTTAGTTGGCTGCTCACAAGTTATGTTGTCCCTGGATTCTGCAGCCAGAACTCTCATATGGGAGAACCCAGTCTAGTTAAGAAAAAATAGAAATCTAAATAAATTAAAAAAAAAAGTGGGAAATTGGTCTATATATGAATCAGTTATTTCTGGTAAATGTTTTTATTCCATTCAGTCTGTTCTCTCAGAGAGCATGATTTGCATAACCAAGCGACTTGGCACCTCTCAGTATTCTAAAATCAATTTAAAATATCGCTGTGAACAGGGATACTAGGAATCTCCCCTTTTTCTTTTACAGCCTGTTTAGAAAATACAGACCCTCTTGTATACGTGTTAGGGCATTGGACGAAAGTGAGAAACCAAATTTTCAAGTACCTGACTGATCTTTTAATATGAACACCTTGTGAGAAAGAGAGAACAGCCTGCAGGAATCAGAGAAGGGAAAAAACCCTCCTAACAGACAGAAAGGACACTAACTATTCTTTGCACACATACCAACCTCAAAAGCATATGGGTACATGTACACACATACATAGGTGAACCATGGCTATAAGTGACAAACATTTGTATGTATAAAACTTTCCCAGAGTTCTAAGTTTCATGCAGTTAACAAAATTACATGCAAATGTGTATGCAGTTTAGGTGGGATTAAATAAGCACATGTGATTCGTGACTTCACTGAACTATTTGTAAGGACAGTAGCTCAATACAGATATGTTTACACAGTGTATTCCACTCAAGCATGGAATGATGCACTGCATAACAAATATCTAAGCTATTCCTGAGCAAACTTTACAAAATCATCTTTACAGAGCTATGAAAGTCAGAGATCAGAGTGCAGCTAATGCAGTATAGACCACTGGACATGTTATAAAAAGTAAGATAAACATTTTGGCACTTTCCCTTCTCCTCAATCAAGAAGTAGCTTACCTCCTGAAAACAAAAATGGAACCCACATGCACTATACAGCATGATCTGATTTTTACTGGGCGTAAAAAAAGTCTTGCTTATTTGCCTCCATATCCAGATCTTCTCTAAGGCATTTGCCTGTCACATGCTTTTTACCTGTGTACTAATGTTTTTCAGAGCTTCATAGGTTATGTCTGAACTAAATGATTGAAAGTTGATTTGTAAGTGTACTTTAGCATGTTAAAGCCATAAGCGGCAGGCTTTCTTATCACACTACTGATTGTCAGATTTAATGTACATAAGGCTTAAAGTGTCTACATCATGCTTAGAAAGAGTAAGGCTCAGGGTTTCTGTTGGATATAGGCTGTACTGCTATACCCAATCCATGCCCAAGGCAGCCAGGTGCAGTAAAAGACAACTTCAGGCAACATTTAATTGGCACGGCAAAGTACAGACTCATTATCTCAAGAGTACTCTGGTGCTGGACCAAAGATTGCAAATCAGTGTATGCTTTCTTGTAAACAGGGTAAGTAGTGAATGAATCTGGACTGGAAAAGAAGTTCCCAGCTATGTATAACTGCCCAATAATATATATTTAATGATCTATTAAAAAAACCTCCATAAGCTCTTGGGCAATTTACCATCTTGATGTTCCTCTACTGGACTTACTCCCCAGTGTCACTGCCTTTCCTCTACTGGGAAACCCAAACTGGGCAAGATACTCCAGATGTCACAAGTGCCAAATACAGAGGATCTTGATCTGCTGGCTATGCTCTTACTAATACATCCAACTATGCAATAAGCCTTGATTGCTACAAGACTGCACTACTGACTGTTGTTCAACTTGTTACCCCAGGATCTTAATGTTTTTTCTGCAAAACTTAGCTCTATCCACTCAGCCCCAGACAATACTGCTGCATGTGGATATTTCATCCCAGGTTTAGGACTTTCTACTTGCCTTTGTTGAACTTCATGAGTTTCTGTCAGCCCAGTCTGTCAAAGTCCCACTGAACAGCAGCCCTGTTGTTTGTTTAGCATATCAATTTGGTCTAAATTTGATTTCATCCACAGACTTGCATTGAGGGTGCATTTTGCCCTGCCATCCAGATAGCTAATGAAGATCTTAAATGGTAGCAGCACTAGTACTCACCCGTGAGGAAAGCCTCTAGTAACTATCTGGCTAATGGATTCCAAACTGCAACACATTACCTTTTGAGCCTCCTGATCCAACCACTTTTCCATCCATTTTGTAGTCTGTGCATGCAGTCCATATCTCTTTAGCTTGGCTACAAAGTTACAATGGGAGACCATGGCAAAGTCTTGGTAAAGTCAAGGTAAATAGCATCCCCTGTCCACCAAGCCAGTCATCAGAAAGGGCAATCAGGCTGGTCAGGCACGATTTTCCCTTTGTAAATCCATTGTGGTTGTTCCCATTCATCTTCTTGTCATTCATGTGCCTATGAATGACTTCCATATGCGGATTTTCTCCATGATCTTCCAGCAGACAGAAGGGAGGCAGACCAGCCTCTAATGTTCCAGATCATCGTTCTCACTGTTCTTGAAGAGTGATGTGACACTTTCCATTCTCTAGACACTAGGGACCTCTCCTGGCCACCCAGCTTTTGAAAGATGACTTTGGCCAAGATCTCTCATTGACATTAGGTGTATCTCATGTAGTGTCATGAACTGCTGTATAACCAATTTATTTGCTCAGTTGACCCTTAACTAATCTTTCCCTACCATAGGCAGTACCTCAGTCTCCCAGACTCTTCTGCCACTAGGCACAGAGACCTGGAAAGCCAAAGGTCTTATCAGTAAAGACCTTGGCAAACAAAGCTTTGAATTCTGCAATCCCTTCCATATCCTCATCACAAGATCCCCTAGTCTTCCTGATAATATACTTACAGAGCTCTGACTCACAGAGGTTTTTATTTTTGCCGTTCTCATTCCTTGCCAATTTCAGTTGCAGCAGGGTTTTAGCTTTCCTAAGTCCGTGCCCAATCAATATTTTCAATCTTCTTACTGATTGCAAGATTTCTTTCAGTCATCTAAAGAAAGCTGAATCTTATTTTCCCTCTTTTCCAGGAGGACTGTAGCAGAAACCCATCACAACAGCTTCCTTATTAGCCTTCCTTTGATCCTGACGTATAAATTCTCAGCTGGCTTGTGGACCATTTAATGACAAAGCTCCATGCATTCAAACTGCTCTTCTACATAGAGCACAATACCTCTTCCTCCCATTCCCAACCCATGCTTCCTAAAGAACCTGTATCCACCCATTGCAGTGCTCCAGCCATGTGAGCTATCCCACCATGCTTCTGTTACCCTGCAACTGCCCACAACTTCTAATTCCTCTATTTTATTTTTTTTCTCATGCTGGAGGAGTTCATGTTCAGACACTTGAGACAGGTCCTCAGTTGTGCTTTTTTCTTAGGGAATGTGTGAGAACCTTCTTTATTGGGTTGTCACTCAGACTCGTTGTCCCCTATTGTTCCACTTCTCTCAGGATTTGGTCTTCATCCCTTGAAATATCCTGTTTAAAGGCTTTATCATTAGCTTGTCAAGCTTGTTTGCAAAAATGCTTTTGCTCCACTTTGTCAGATGGAGACAACCATTCCTTATTCCCCTGAGAGAGTCCTGTGGTCATAGATGTGAAAACCCTGCATGGGGTATGAGACACACAGGCAGGTATTGACACACAATATACTTTTGTTTCTACCTGACCCTTTCCCTTTCACTGGAAAGATTGAGGAGACACCACCTAACCTCTCAAGCTCTTCAGGGTCTCCCCCTCTTGATACACTCTGGTTTTCCCTGGCCATTGGTACTCACATGGGTGAGTAGCAAGGGGTTATAATTTAGAGATTTGACTGAACGTCTGCAATATTTATACAAAATCCTGGATCCAGGATGCACTCCAAATCTGCTTAAAAACAGGTAATAGGTGAAGGTTAAGTATCTGAAGGGCGGGTGTCAGGACGTTGGGACTGGACTCTCTTCAATGGCGCCCGATGACAGGACAAGGGGCAACAGGCACAAGCTGGAACACAGGAAGTTCCACTGAAATATGAGGAAAAACTCCTTTCCTGCGAGGGTGCCAGAGCAGTGGCACAGGCTGCCCAGAGAGGCTGTGGAGTCTCCTTCCCTGGAGACATTCAAAACCCACCTGGACGCGGTCCTGTGCCCCCTGCTCTAGGTGTGCCTGCTCACGCAGGGGGGTTGGACAAAATGATCTCTGGGGCCCCTTCCAACTCCTGCCATTCTGTGATTCTGTGAAGTGATAAGGATACTGAGCTGGCATCCCCAATGCTAATTATTTGAGGCTTGGTGAGAGGAGAGGAAAATTTATGATTATTCACTATCTGTGACATTTGGACAGTATCTCAAGGCTTCAGCACCAGGTAATCTGGCAATAGAAATAAAAATGTAGTCTTTTCACTGGTATTTTTACCATCAGTTATCTTTCTAGCACCTGAAAGTTAGGCAAATGTGCAGAAACAGGAATAAACCTATGCCAGAAGAGACAAGAAATGAAATGAAATGACAAAGTGAAGAACATGGAAGGCAAGAGAACAGAATGAAATGAAAGTAGGGATCCTGTTTGGAAGGTGCTGTTAATAGGACTGAAAATGATTTAGTGTAATGATAGATAGGTCATGGGGGAAGAAAAATTAGGTGTAAAACATGGGACAGATCTTGAGATACTGGAATAAGAGTCAGAAACTAGAATTTTTTTCCAGCAGTCGAAAAAAGGGGTCTACAGAATGAGAGGCTTGGGACAAAATTTGTAACAAAATGCAGAGAAAGAGAAAAATACCTACAGAGTGAACAAGGGAACAAATGGGGTTTCAGGGCCTGTAATGCATCTGGTCAGACTGCTGTGAGAACTAGTTATAGGAAAAGACAGTGAAAGAAACTGTGAAATCATGCAACACTGAAAATACCTGGTAAGACAAGAGCATCATAGAGATGTTAAATACATTCTGATGTGACAGACATAGCTTTTACAGATGGTTTCCAAGTTAGAAAAAAAAATCAATTCACAAAAAAAGGTGAAAGATTTAAGGTTTTGTATGTTCGTCTCAAAAATGCATCGACTGGACAGAATTCCAAGCACTTCCTTATTTTTCTTTTCTTGCTTCTATTTATTTCAAGGGCTTTTGTACCCTCGTGTTTTTGTTAACAACCTTTCCATTTATGCTAGTTCCCTTCATTCTCTGCAAATGACTCACCAGTCCAACCAACTGTTGAAAACATAGGCAGCGTGAGTAATCCCCTCCTAACAATGCCAGTGGGAAGTGAAGGGTACATTGCTTCCTAAGAAAGCGTTTCTTTTCCTGATCCTCAGACTAATTCTGGGCCAGCTAGTCTGCCCCTTTCCCCTTGTTTCCCCCTTGTCTGCTGGGCACGCTCCCTGTGAGAGTGCCACTTTTCCAGAGATGGTCATTCTGTGCTGCAGTTTGTCCAGATCTGGCCATGTGCAGTGAACGGTCTGGCTAGCTGCAATCCTTCTGGCTCCCAAAAGCTGATTGAAAACAATGGAAAAATAAATTATGCATGTTTTTTAGTTTATACTTTTGCTGAGTTTTTAAAAATCTGCTGTAGACTTAGTTGAATATTTCAGTTTTAAATTTGATGGGGGGGGATTTAAAAGAACATATCTTTAAATACCCTTTCATAGCTTTTTTTTTTTTAACTCTTTTTTTGATTGTAGTCTCTGAATTTGGTGATCAGATAAATACAGTGAATAGAAACACTTCCAAAGGAAGAATGTGCTTACTAGGAGCCATCCTAACACACTGCCATGGCCCCGAGGCACCGCCAGCCCTGCCTGTCCCTGCCCAACCCCAGGGCTCCCCCCACCCTGCCCACAGTCCAGCACCCCATCTCAGCCCACCAGGGCTGTCGGCCTCTGCCCCAGCAATGGCCCAGAAGGGCCAATCTCCAGCTCCCCACAGCTTGACTCTGCCTGGCCATGGGCTGTGCCAAACCAGGCCTACCTGCAGGCCTATGTCCTGGCCCAGCCTTGGCCCATTCCCATCCCCAGGGAGGTGCCCGGTGCCTGGGGCTGGGACTGCCCCAGTGCCCCCCAGCTGCCTAGCTCCTAGCTGAGGCATTGGGATGGGACCTGCCCTGATACCCTGTGGGGATCCCCCAGGTTTGGAGTGCTCCATCACCTGGGAGCCACCAGCCCCTTTGGTGCTCTGACACACAGTGTTGGGCTAAGGAAAAATGCCAAATATCTCATCTGTTGTTTGTATAATGGTTGTTTCAACCCATACTAAATAAGCCAGAAGCCACTCTCCCACCTCTGTCGCCAGCACTTGGCCTACCATACTTTTTCACCAGAAATTGCAGCTCACTTTCTCAAGAAGAAATTTTGGAAATGTCGGGTATCTTTAAAGCATTTGGTGCAGTAAACCCAATAGAAAAATGCAATGAATAGGTTGTGGCCTAATCTGTTCACCAACAGCATAAAGAGGTGCTTCATGCAAGAGTAAGGAAACAAGGTATATATAGTGAGTTATCTGGTCATTAAATGCATTAATCCTGTGAGGAACTGGCAGATACCCCAGGGACAAGGTTGTTCATAGATGATCAAGCTTTTTTCACTCTTAAGTTATTATTTAGATTTTCTTATTTAGGGAAAAGTGATTTTTTTCCAGTGGACTATTTCTCCTCTACAATTTACATTGATCCCTCCAGAGTTTGGAACACTGATTTATTAATGTCAAGTGTCTTTTTAAGCAATTAATTGATTAATATCTGGCCTTACTAACTTGAAACAGTAATTGATTCTATTCTCATTTAGTTCAGCTGGGATTTATTTGCCTTCAGTCGAAGCAAGGCAGGCCTAGGCACAGTGAGTTGGTATTTGTCTGTTCATGATTGCTGAAATGTCACCATTCCTATAATTGGATTTATATATATTTTAAGGTCATTTGATCATCTTGCCAGGCTGTATAGCATTGCTTATGGTTTTATTGGGTTAGGAACTCCATTTATCCGGTAATCCAGTTACTGAGATAATAATTTGTCTATGTATTAAAGTGCATCTTCCAGGAAAACATATTATAATGATCTTTTCAGTAGATGGCAGTGCTGGGATTAAAACTGTTGCTTGACTAATATGCAAATTTCTGCCTGTTGGGATTTAGGTGTAAAAAGGCTTTTCAGGGCATTCTCATCTTTAAATTGGGACTCTAGTTTGCTTGGAATGCTGAAACTATGGGGAGATTTATTTGTACTGGCTCAGAAAGTGTAGAAAAATAGATCAAATACCACAAATGCAGTCAGTTTGCTCCAGAGGTATGCATGAACAAACTAAAGCTGTGGAAAACATGTAGCCATAAAGCTCCAAAAGTAATAGTTCCTTCACTGCATATGACATAATCTACTTCAATTGCTCTCTGTAAAATGGTGTTGCTAGCTGAGATGCTATAGGGTCTAAATACACAGCTTCTGTGTAGAAATGTTTTAATTTTACATTCATTAAACTTTATCAGAATCACTGTGGCATCCCTACATTATGGAGAACTTCTCTATATATAGCACCATAAAGGACTCCATTACTAGGTTTTTGTGACATCATAATCTGTTCCTTAATTTATGGTGAAGATCATTTTTCTACCAGGATGTAATATACAGGTTAAGAAGTTCTGATTCCTGATAAGGTCTAAAATAGACATTTGTGTCCCAGCATGAAGTTTTTTACAAACAAGATTGCTTCTCAAAAGGCGGTTTGACAGGAATCTCCTTAAAGGTCATAATCTTAATGGCATAAATTAGGTAGTTCAAATGGAAAACTGCTCAGGAGTACAGAATAAACAGCAATAATTTCCCATATCATTAGGGCTTTGAGAGAGAATGAAGGCTTCTCTTGGGTTAGAGTTGTCCTGTACCTGTGTGGACAACAAAAGATGGTTTATTGTGGCAATTAAAATGTATGGTGGCAGCATATAATTGTTTATCAGTTGGGAAAGCAGGCTAGAGAGAAATCTCACGACTATACAGATAGCAATACTGAGTAATGTATTCCAGATCACACACTTAAAGTAATAATACTAAATCTATGCACAGCTAGGAATTCTCAGTTACCTTGATGCTGATGACACCTGTATTGACATAGTACCTCAGAGAGGCTATGGAGACAGCACCTATGGAGACAGCACCTTCTCTTTAAACACAGCCCTAAAGAAGGGGAATATAGTATTTTTCATTAATAGTGATGTGTCTGTGGGAGATCTGGATTGATCCTATCCAATGGGGCAAAATATTATATATCATAACATGAAGAAAAAAAAAAAAAAACAAACCAAAAACAAAAACCAAAAAGCTGTCATCATTTTTCAACATTAAGAAAGTGGAATTTACTTCTTCTAGATGAGTAAAAGTCAGATAACCTGTGAATTCTTTTGACAGAAAATTGAAAATATTTTAAAATTAAAAATAATAAAATAGCCTTGACATTTGTAGTGTCTTGTTTTCCAGAAAAACTGTTTATTTAAAAATTACAAAATCTGAGAAGGATTCTACTTAGAGTTAAACCATTTCCAAAGGAAAGACAAATATGTTCAAACACAATGAGGTTTAGAAAAAAAATAGTTGGGAGTAAATCAAATCTATGTTCTGAAAATGTTGAATCTAAATTGGCAAAGGGACTCCAGACTCCTATTCTGTTTCAAAGGGACTTGAAGACCTAGGACCCTCCAAGATGCTCCAGACTCCTT
The DNA here is from genome assembly GCA_013400875.1 of Anhinga rufa. Lineage (NCBI taxonomy): Eukaryota > Metazoa > Chordata > Aves > Suliformes > Anhingidae > Anhinga > Anhinga rufa. Next base: position 11,368 of record VZTV01025026.1, on the reverse strand, counting down.
GGTGTACTATAGAGACGCCTTTCTTGCATGCAGGGTCTGAGGAGTTAAGTCCCCAGAATCAATAAGCTAGCATATGACAGATCTATAGCACTGTGGAATCTGCTAATTCTGCAAGTCCATAGATTTATCAGACTCCACAGCAAGGACTCAGTAGCCATTTTAATAAAATTAAGTCAGGGTGTTACAGTCTGTGCAGAGTAGTTGCATTGGCTTACACTAGCTCAAAATTTGTTTTGTTTTAGCTGAGACTTTACTGTCAGAAACTAAACTTCACAAAAACATGAGTAAGTGTGGCTACTTACTGTTTATAATTAGTAAATGGAGACATACAAAATCACTTTTCCAGAATAGTAGAATTAGTAAGAAGAAGAAAATTCTACCATTACCTTTGACTGCATTCCTTGATTACATTCACTACATGCAAGGTTCATCATTCATCTCTCTGAAAACAATTCCTGAACTATGTAATCTCATACCTAAATCAGTGTAAGGAGCTTGATTTCAGTATATTGGAAGATGTACTAAAATAATGAGATCAAGAGACTTTATTATCTACTTTATACTTACATTCTGCAAAGAACTGTACAAACCACAAAGCAATGGAAGACAACTCTTTCAAAGAATATGCTAACTTTTTCTAAGACAAGAGATGTCACTTTGAACCTGTGAGATATTAGAATTCTCTTGAAAGAAAAAAATAGCCTTCTAAATCCTATTTGTAAAATAAAAAAGGTAGCTAAAACAGTTTCCATTGGTTGGAATAAATTCTTGTTCTTTTCAATATAAGCAGTGATTTCAGATCTGCTGGTACACAGGTCAGCTGCCTACTGCTCCAGCAGAGTAATACTCAGCAAGAAGCAAAACTTGATATGTTCAAGCTCTTGAATTTTTACTGTGAGTGCAGTGAGGTGGATAAGGTTTACCTCCTGGCAAGAATATGTCCCTCTTAACTCGTGGATGACCTCAGGTCTTTTGAGGTATAGATATCATTGAAGAGTTAACCCTTCTCTCCAGCACCCCTTAAGCATCTTGTCCTAAGGTCAACTCCACTTCCTCAGAAGCCACTGGCCAGAGTGATCCTACCAAACTCCATTCTCAAGGGACTCCTGAAGCCAGAGAGAATGATTCTGCACACTTTAATATTGACTTTGTCAACATCAATTTAGCAGCAGAATAACCCCATGGATTTTCAAGGGACATGGTGATTATTAATTGTGATTCAATATATATGATTTATGTATCACTGTGTGTTGTAGGTGCCTTATACACATGTATGAATCCAAGGTCCCAACCTGATGAACATATGAACTGAAAAAAAAAAAAGAAAAAAAGAAAGACAAGGCAAACAAAGTATGCTTTGTCAGAACACATTTGTTGAGCTGATAGTTTTGGCATTATTTTTTGTTCTTGCTTTGAAATCTTTTAATTTTCTTAACCATATTTTTCCCTTGGCCACAAAATTCCATGGAAGATTTTGCAGTCTGGGAATGGAGCTTTTGGGAAGACATCACAATGTAAGTTTAAGAGATAGTAGTGCTTTCCTAAAGCTTCTTTGTTTTTCCTACCTCCATTTCTAAGGATTTCTAACCCATTCATGAAGTAAAGGAACTTCTGCAATGCTGTGTTGAGAAAACAAATAAAGAAATGTAGAAATATGCTCTTGAACTGTACTGAGAAGGACATAAGAATAAATAAGCTGCTGAATAAATGTCTCTCTCTTCCTAAATATGTACAGAATTGCGTAGGAAATCTTCAAACACAGTTTTATTCCCTTTATTTACTCTATCCTGACTAGAGCATTGGCAAAAGAGGACCAAAAGAAAAATCTTTGAATTGAGCATGGGCTGAAAGGAAATGAGAATGATTTCAAAAGATATTTTTTCCTTTTTTATATGGCCCTGCCTTCTTTGGGATTAACTTTTCATTTAAACTTCTTTCCTATCTTCATATTAACACAATGTGCAAAAAGAATGATGTAGTTCATTGAATTAACAACCCCCCAGGTACTTGTGTCTATTTTGATCTCTGTTACATTCCTAAATAACAATAATGAAAAGTCTAAGATCTTTCCTTCCTGGTGCTTGGTTTCATATATTCAAAAGGGCAATGTTTTATTCTCTTAGGATGTTTTTACTCTCAACCACTCTCAAGCTAGTCAGTGTAGTTTTATAAATCGAATGCCAAAACCACTTTAACCAAAATCTATGATACATCCCTTGCCTAAAGGAGTTGCATCATTTTAAGACCATAACCGTATCAGAGAATGATATTGTTTGCTGAGCTGGTCAGGGGTGACTGGGGGGTAGATGAGCTGAAATCTCAGCTGCAACTATTTTACCCTGTGCCATTCTCTGAAGTAAATCCATACAGGTGATGTGGAACTAGTAGTTTTGCAGACTGCTGAAACCTGTTATCTAGCTAGTACAATATAACTCAAGGACAGGGAAATGGGATGCTTAATCTCCATTTCTTCATTGCTGAAACATCTTAAATGAATGAGTTATATCTGTGTGGAATGGTCCATTTTAAAGTATTATCTACAACAGTCATGGAGAGTTTTGTTTTTTTTTTTAATTATTTCTATTTCTTGCTGTTAAACAGGGTATTTTTTATGAAAAAAACCACAAAACAACATAAAATTGAATATGTCTTGATGAAAATGTAATTGGTCTTATCAAGGCTAATTCTCATGCCTGATATGCTGATTGATGGTAATGGTAGAAGTGGTTTCTGTAGTTAACTCTTATGTTTAGGATAACAGAATAGAAGAAGTAGAATGTTGGTAAGAGAGACATTTATTTTCTGGTGACATTTTAAACCAATAGTAAACAGTGAAAAAGAATGTGGCCTCTTTATTATGGGAAAGGGAAGAAAACACACAGATTGGTTCTCTGTTTTATGGGTGATAACATTCAACAACAGGAACAAACTGGTGAATTTCTTGACATAATTCAGAAAAATCGAAAGACCTGAAGTTTAACACATAATAGGCCTCCTTAGATTTGATTAAGTTAAATATTTGTGTTGTTTAGAATCTGGTAGAGATAACCCACACTGATAATTGTATGAAGCAAACTGTAGCAGGAAGGATTGTGCCTTGAGGAGCAGAAGGCTGAAGGTCAATCACCCTTGCTCATTTGTGGCAGTCAGCTGGTGTGGATAAAATGAGTTCTACAGAGCCTCTTCAGAGGTAAATTTCAGGAGGGAAACTGTTTCCTTTGTTGTGTCTTGGAAGACATTTTTGAGTAAACAGATATAAAGAAAAAGGTTTGTGGATAACGTTCTGGTCAGGGAACTAGTTTTGCTTTGTTGTTTACTTTGTGCTTGTTTGCACCTGGAAATTCAGCTCTGCCTGAGAATTTATCCTGGGAAAAGAAATGTGGTTGTCTTCTTCCTAAGCTATGGCAGCCAAAGTTTGGACCATGCAGTGTCACAGGGAGATCCTAGAAAGAAAATCTTGCAAGAAAAATGGGTAGGATACTTGGACGTTCCAAAAATTATAGTTAAGATAATGAAAGAGGACACTGTGCTTTCTGATGTCTTGACTTCAGTAAAAGTTATACATGCTGTATCATAACAATGAGGTACACTGCATGAAATAGTTTAGAAAGATAACTAGTAGCCACAGTTCTCAGAAAAGCTTTGCTGTGTATTTGGGTTGTTATAGATCCTCTGGTTTTGCAGGCATTTTGGCCAAATTAAAAAGCAGAATTAAGGCACAGATCCTGCTCTCTTTGGCTCTTAAATACTGAAATCTGAACACTAACTCAAATGTGCATCATTTCTCTGCGGAGCCTGCATGAGTTACACAACATTTGGACTGAATATGAAATGATAGGGCACACTATTTTATATAGGAAGAAGTAACTGTTAATATGCCAGTTTGAATTTCTGTGATGAGATTGGTGGTCCCTTTATTCCATGCCAGGATGCTAGTGTAAATGTGTCAGCTGTGAAATGTATAGCCCTTTCTTAACAGGAAAACCTAAGGATAGCTAGAAGATAGCACACATAGAGATAGTGCATGTCCTAGTGCAACAAATGATAAGAATGTGTTATTTAACACCTGTTGTCAAAAAGCAGTAAAAATTTAATTTTAGTATGGCTGCTCTTATATACTGTGCATTACTTAACAATAACATATTGTAGTCTGAAGTCATGAAAACACTTTCACAATAAAAATATCTGGGAATATGCACCAATTTCTATCTTTGTTATATTTGACTACATCCTTGAGTTTGTTTGTAGTGGTATTTTCCTGCTTGTTGGCTGCAGTTCAGTAGATCATCAAAATGTGCTACTGTCAAATCAAAAAGGTCGTATAGCAAAAAGATGTCAGCAGCTGCATTTTTTCACTTGATTGATAAACTGTAGGTAGCACAGTTTTCATATCTGAAAGGCATGCACAGCACAGTCATAGGAATAAAAAATACTTGGATTTGTTATTAAAATAGCAGCATTTGTTATTAAATATGAACACACTAGAAAATATTATAATATACATTTGTGACAACGTACAGGAGCCTGCTCTGAGCTGCTGGCCACTAATGAGTTAATGATGTACTCAACTATCTAGACTGCAGCTGTGAATAGTTAAATAATGAAGCTGGCATGAAGGCCCAATGAAAAAGTCAGACAAAAGGTTCTAAGTCTGAATAAATGACTCCCTGATAGTCAGTAGAAGAAAGAATGATATTAGAGAAAATAAAAATAAAAACAACAAAAAACTAACCAAACAAAAAAACCCCACCAACCAAACACTTGACTAGAAGCTGCCTTAGAAAAGTGCTATGAGAATGATATTATTGTGTGGCTTTTTCTGCCAAATTGTTTTGCATACTGCAGTTAGGAGCAGGTGAAGGTAAGAGTTTTGATACTTATAATGATGAATTATTATGAAGTACTTATTTTATTGATTAATTTATTATTTGGATTATTGAAGTCTTAGAAAGGTAACTTACTATGTTCTGCCCACTTCAGTTTTTCCATATGCTTTTTAATTATTTGCAGGTAAGCAGAAATTATTTTTTAAAAAAATAGANAGGAAAGAAGTTTTTCCTCATATTTCAGTGGAACTTCCTGTGTTCCAGCTTGTGCCCGTTGCCCCTTGTCCTGTCATTGGGCTCCATTGAGAAGAGTCCAGTCCCATCCTCCTGACACCCGCCCTTCAGATATTTGTAAGCATTGATAAGGTCCGCCCTCAGTCTTCTCTTCTCCAGGCTGAACAAACCCAGGTCTCTCAGCCTTTCTTCATAAGGGAGATGCTCCAGTCCCTTGATCATCCTTGTGGCTTTCCACTGGACTTGTTGAAGCAGCTCCCTGTCCTTCTTAAACTTAAACTTAAACAACACTTCTGATGTTTTGAAAATGCTTGGAATGGTGTCTTAGAACTGTTGTCATATGCTAGTAAGCCAGTGTTAATCCTTTAAGCTATTTTCTCTCCTTTAGGACATAGGCTTATCTTCCTGAATTATGACTTGGTCTGCCTATACTATGTTTAAAATTACATATATATTAATAAAAATCTCATTACATATGAGGGCATATTACCTAAAACCATTTTTTACTGTGCTTTAAGAAATGTCTTGGTATAATGATGGGGCAAAATAATACATATATTGGAAAAATGTATGGAGCTGGCTGCACTTCTAACTAAGAAAGATAAAATGGGAATTTAAGCTGCAGCTTAACTTCCTCCAGTTCTGAAAGTAATCCCTGGTGTCCTCATATACAGTGGTGATGGTGGGGAGAGATAGGGAGATGTAAGAGAGATTCATAATAAGCAAAGAAAAACAGTGACAGAGTAATCAAAATCGTCTACTAGCAATCTTGTCACCATTATTAACATAAGAAACCATTTCACCGTAACACCAAAACCCAGGTAAACTTGGTAGCTGCTGGCACTTGCCGAGAGAAGAGCAGATCACAGAAAGCTGAATCTTTACCTTCCTATCTTATAATACATCCCTGACATTCTGCTGTGTAATGTTCTTCACTCAGAATCTATTGTATGTCTGAAGGAGAATTTAGATATGAAGGTTGAGTTTTTTATAAATTTATTTATTTATTTACTAGAGGAACAGTGCGATTGCTGACTGAACCCCTCAGCTGTGGGGTTAGTAGTATTAGCTGAATTCCAGTTCCATGCAGAATTAAAAAATAGACATGGATCACTCCTTCCATCCTGGTGTTCTGGCTTTTCTCAGAAAGAAACTTGGGCGTATGAGCTAAGGAGACTTATGCTCCAGACAAGTGTTTGATTTGGCTGATAGCAGGGATCAGGAATCAAAAGTATGCTGTGGAATGTTCTTGCTCTTATGTTTACAAAGGGGATCCTGGGCTGAGTAGTATAGATGCTACACTATTCAGAGAAGGAGGATACAAGGGAATGTGGGATTCTTCTGTAAGATGGAAACCATGAGGAAGGAAGGCTTGTACGTCTGGAGGTGACATATGAAACTTCATCTCTGTAGCTGCATGTAAGTATTATTTCCCTTTCCCCCAATTTATTTTTTCCTTTATCGTACTGGAACAGTGCTTTTTGCAGCTGCATGTTATTTTTGCATCCAAGTCTTGGCACAGGAGCAATGATGAATAGGTTTGCACTTTTCTTCATGTAGTATCAAATGACTGGCAACACATTCTTTGACTCAACTGAGGTCATACGCTAGGGAGGCCTTGTCTCCCTCTCTACTGCAGTGATTAGTGCAGGCCACTACAGAAATGCAGAATGCATTACTTCAATGTTGTCTTATTACCATGACCTACTAGAGTTTTTCCAGAGGAGAGGTGAAGGCATAGTGCAATTTTGTGATGAGGGAAGTGTTTTGCTCACAGGAATGGTTAGCTATGTGTTGTAGCTCCTCTATACCAAATTCCTTAAGTAAGAGCATCTATTCTGAATTCAAGATGCTTTGCCGCCCTTTATGCTTTAAAGAAAACCATGTTTGTTGCTTACTGACCCTGCTGTGCTGTATGAACTTAATTGAACCTACTTAGGAGAGCTGGAGAAGGGAAGTTTTGCACATACTCATGCATGTATTTCTTGGTACTTGTTTTTTGTTCTGTAGCCTTAAGCATTTTTTGTGTGTGTGTGTGCATAGAATTGCTACATATTTTCTTTAGAGATTTGGCACAGCTTCTAACTGACGGGTGGCACATGCTTTGCTATATGCTTTTTGCTTTTAATATGCCAGATCTAACTAAAATTCCCTTTTGACAGATGAGTAAGTTTTTTAGTGTTTGGAAATGGATTATCTTGGATTATATGCTGTTTCTTAATAACAGCAGTTGTTTCTATTGTAGTCTGCATTTTAGATTTCCAGGAGAACCAAGTTGGAACACACAAATGAAGGATAGTTCCTGGTTTGGAAAAAAACTAGTTACTAGAACCCAGTATGTGCTCACCTGTTCTGAGAGCACTTGCAAGCCTGATCCTTTATTCAAAGGTACCTACTTTTGCCTTCAGGAATAAATATTGATTTATGTCCCCTCTTGATATCTGGTTTGCCTTTTTCTACATTAAAACTTAGTTTCAGAAAGGGTTCTGGAGAGGACTTGTCCTCTGCCTTCTTTTGTTTGTCCTTTCCCAGTCACTTTAGGTAATAGAAGACTGGTCAGAGGAGGTCGTCGTCTCGTGTGTCCCCCCTGCACCCCGTATCTATTCTTTTGGAAACTGCAAACATGAGTAGAAGGGTTTATAAAGCAGTCTGGGTATCTTGATGGCTTACATGAAGAACAACTGATATCTCTATTACAAGTGTGAAAAAGTCACCATAACATTATATAACTCCAGTCAAGTACTAAATATATATATATATTTTTAAAAACCCTGATATGTCTCAGACTGCCATTTATTATGTGTCTGTATTGCACCAAATGCAGGAAAGCCTAACCTAGTTGTGACCCCCTGGTGCTTTAACAAGGTAAAGATTAAATAATAAGATTTTTTTCAAAAGTGTGTTCAAGTTAAAAACCACTGCTAAAATAGTGTTAGAAATACAGTGTTAGTAAAGCAAGCTATATTTTTTTCACTTAAGTTACCAAATACTACATATCTTAAACTGAACTCTCAAGAAAAATATAAAATCTTGTTAGATGTAAAAACTTTGTGTGCTTTAATGTAATACTCTGGGGATTCCACTGCTTATGATTTTAAAAAGTTTTATAGCTTCAAGTATTATAATGTACAGGAGAGCTTCCTGTTCTTGTGATACTTTTTATTAGCAAGGCTTTCCAAGTGTTATGTGTGCTCTCATTTTAAACAAAGCAGTATCATGATAGACATCAATTGGGATGCATTTAATGTCTTGACATACCACTACTGCATGGAACACTTGGACAGTATTGGTCTGTTGGAAACATAAAGCTGATGCAACTGATGGTGCACACTGTTAGAATAGAACAGGTGGTATAATAGAAAATAGCATGAGTATCTTTGAGTGGCACTTCATATCCAAGAGTATTTAATATCCTATACTGCTGAAGTAATACTAACATATATACTTTTTGAGGGGAAATATATTAGTCCAGAGTAAAAATAATTATTCATAAATAATTTTTTTTCATTTATCTTAAATTTTTGTGAATCAAAAATGCTGTTTCCATGACTACCATTTCTGCACCTATTTGATTACACTCTGTTGTAATTTATGGCACAAAAATGCAAACCCCACCAGCAGTATCTGAATTAGAATATAGCAGGTTTATAGCTTTGTTTGGCCCCAGGCACAAGTAATAAAATCCTAGCTTTAAGTACCATTGGGGTTTATGGAATGAAGACATCTGCATTATTGTATTAAAATGTTCCTTAGTGTAATAAATATAACTGACAGAAGTGCATGACTTCCTTTATGAAAAATATGTTGATAACAGTATAGTCTTTAAATACTGAAGAAACTGACTATTAAATTTTTATGTTTCCAGTTAGAGACATCTGTTGAGCATTTAGCCGGTATTATCGGCTTACTGCTGGGTATACCTAATAAGACTTTTAGTTTACAATTAAATTGAGAAATACTGATGAAAAGAAGGTATTAACCTTCTGCTGATTAATGTTTTTTTAACACTTAACATTCTAATTTTGCAATAGATATTTATGAACACAGGGTAATAGATTGCATCATAAACAGTTTCTTTTGCCTTCTCCAGGAAGCTCTAGGGGAATTTACATTTACAGTTTGATCAAAAGCAATTTCACTGTCATCTTTTCAAAAATGGACAAAATGCTATAGATGTTCTAGTTCTGACTTATTTTTACCGATCTGTCCAATCTATCTTCATTTATATGCCATCAACTATTCATTATACAGATGGTTTAGGTGTACTGATTAACTGAAAATGTTTCCAAGACAAGATAAAACAAGATATCCCAGCTGGGCTGTTGTTTCTATTTGAGACATGAATCTTTTCCATTTGATGTCCTTGTCAAAAGCTTAGTGTAATTCACTTCACTCACCTTTGATTATTTAGATTTATATAGCCCTTTTTCTTTATTGAGCAGATTATTTGTTCTTTTTTAAAGCATGGTTGGTAAAAGTGGGGAGAATTGCTTGTACAAAGGGTTTATTCCCTTCAGGCTTTATCCTGTATTAGTTAGAAGATGCTGAATCAGTTTGCACAAGTTAGTCTCACTTCCAGTATTATATTGCTCACGTTGCAACTGTGGAAGTTACAAAAAGTATTGAAATACTGGTTTTTGAAAACTTTCTTCTATTCATAGAAGGAAGCTATTTTATTTTCTGGATGCAGTGGATGACCGATTTGAATTTGTGGCTGTGAAATTTCTCAAGTTTTGGAAAAAAGAAAAGGCAAAACAATTCATGCTATCTACACATTTCACTTCTTAAAACTAATCTGGTTTATTACCTCAACACTTACATTAAAAAGTAAAGCAAAAACCTATTGTAAACTCAATAGAACATTTAATAAAACCTTGGAGCTCTTAAGAACAAGATATTAATTTTGAAAATGTAGTTACTGATTTACATCCCAGAATTAATCAGTGATATATTTTCATTGTAATATATTACTTGAAATGAACTGTCATATACTTTATTCATAAATCTAGCTGTTCATGTTTGCAGACTTTCTTAAGACTTTATATGTTACAGTTTGTTTTGAACAGACCACCTCCCTAGATTTTGTTGTGCTGAAGGTCCTGCTTGAACAGGCTCTACTTTGCAGTCATAATCTTTGGTTACCAGTGTAAGAAACATTTCTGCTGACTGTTTTTTGAACTGACGGGTTCCCACAGTGATCACAGGAATGTTTTCTTAACAACTCTAATGTATTGAACTTTCCCTCCTCAGTCTGTTATTATTCCAGCCAATCCATTTACTGTTTTTTGTTTCCTTTTCCATCTTTCCTTGCTCTTTTCCATGTTTTTATTTTGTGTTTTTTCTTTTCCTTTTTTTGTCTCCTTTCCTTCTTACTCTCTGTATAGCTTTATGACAGTGCAAAGACTTCAAAGATTTGTCTTTTGTCTTTGCACTCTTACAAAGCTGTGAGTGTCAAACATTGTGTGTCGGTAGCAAACCAGATTCTTCAGACCAAAATAAAAAGAGGTTCCAGATTTGGACTTAAGGCTATTGCAAATAGTAGAAACAAATAATAAATGTCTTCAAAAGTCCAAATTAAAGCTTCAGTATTTGAGAGAATGGCCTTTCCTCTTAGACAATCTCAAAGGAGTAACTTGTGCTTCTACTAAATTGTTTCTACTTATGTCAAACCATGTCTTTGTTTTTGCTGTCTCTGACCTCCTGCATGTGGAAGGCACTTCTAATGAGCTTTGCCAGTGGAAAATCATATGTTTACCAGCCTTTATCTTAGTTAGGCACTTCTAATTGAGGTGTTTTTTTACTTTTAAGCATAAATGAAAGATATAAAAATGGAAAAAAATAGTTTCTAGGCTTGCTGAAACTTTTTGGAGGAAAAAGAAATTTGAAAATTTTGTTTGCCCAAATAAACAAGCCTTTTTTTTTCTTCGTCTTTTTCTTTTTTGTTTGTACTCCTCTATTTATGCTCCTGGTCATGTTGGGGGAATCTTTCTTTGAGGCAGACCTTGCAAAAAAGTGTTGTATGGTCATGATCGAATCTTGGTGTAATCAAGATGATCACCTGGAGAACACTAAAGGCTCTTTAAGATAATTATTCTTAAAAATTATTCTTATTAATTATTCTTATAAAATTTTTATAATGACATTCATTAAAAGGTGTTGTCTATGAACTATATAATCATAGAATGATCATGAGAAGTTGGCATTAGTATTGTCATTTTTCAGTGAACTGAGATTAACTAAGTCTAAATTACTTCCTCAAGTTTGTGCTATAATTCAGGACAAAGCTGAGAATAAGATGTTAGTGAACT
>VZTV01024994.1:623-13501 GCA_013400875.1 Anhinga rufa | reverse complement strand
TTTTTAGTATTTTTATCTGTGGTAATTAAATTAATATATTCAAACTGACTTTTCTTAACATTGCAAGAAAAATAGTCCTGTTGTCTATACAGTTATCTTAGTCAATAATCTAACAGTTATAAAGACCCATTTTGATTTAACAATTTTATTATTTTTAGTAATAATTTAAACTATGATTTGAGGATGATATGCTTTTATTCATTTAAATGATGATCAATATGAGATTTGCAATTTTTTCCTGTGCAGAAAAATGTTAGAACACAGGAATGGCTGTACTAGATCAGACAACACCATCATCTAGTCCTATTTCACTTACAACCAAATGAAAAATGGAATACATGAAGTTCTCCTTGTTCACTCACCCATTTTCTGACTCCAGAGTCTCAAAACTTTTTGCATTGGTGACTGCATTGACATCATTCACTTTTTTAATGTAATTTCTAATTTAATTTAACTGCTACCACCTCTCTTTCCAGCTATCTCTTTTCCAAGCTGAAAAGTGCTAGCCTGTTTAAGCTTTTTTAGCACAGACACCATTTTCAAACACCAGCCATCCTCCTCACATTCGTTTTCTCATTTCTATTATATCTTTTGGATGGCAGATAACCAGAACTTCATGCAGTATTTTTGATGCAGAGGTGCAGTATTAAGCATGTAAGGCACACCATAAGGTGCACTATTTAAGGTGCACTATAGATTTATGCAATGACATGGCAATGATTTCTGTTTGGGTTTCTACTCCTCTCCTACTGGTGCCACCATTTTATCTGCCTTTCTGTATCATCACTGAATCCTGACTTTTTTTCAAAGAACTAGCTGCAATGACCCAACATCCCCTTACAAAGCATTATCAGCAGCTCTTTCAGACCTCACATTCACTGTTCAAGTGTGTACAGTTGAACTGGTTTTCTAGAACCAATGCATCACTTCCATTTATTACTTTTAGTATTTTCATTAGATTGCTTCTGCAACTGTGCATTGTGATTCTACAAATTTTAAAGTTAGTTAAATATCACATGCCCATAATGGTCATGTCTTTTTGTTTAGCAGCCTGTCCCTACACAGCGTAATCCAGCTTTTCCTCCTCCTCTCTCTGCTTGGCAGTTGTCCTTTCTCTCCCCCGCAAAAAAACAAGAATACTATGGGGTCAAATGACTGTGTTAATGACACCATAGGGCCCTATGACTTGTTTCTTGGTAGGGAAATAATTAATACTACTTCAGATAACAAATGGAAGACTTTTGTACTATTCACAGTCTTGAAATATCCCATTTTACAAGTGGCTTGTGAAAATATGTCCTGGTTTCAGCTGGGATAGAGTTAATTTTCTTCGCAGTAGCTAGTATGGGGCTGTGTTTTGGATTTATGATGAAGCAATGGTGATAATGCAGAGATGTTTTAGTTGTTGCTAAGCAGCGCTTACACTAGTCAAGGACTTTTTCAGCTCCCCATGCTGTGCCGGGTGCACGGGAAGCTGGGAGGGGACACAGCCGGGACAGCTGACCCCAACTGACCAAAGGGATATTCCATACCATATGATGTCATGCTCAGTATATAAAGCTGGGGGAAGAAGAAGGAAGTGGGGGACATTGGGAGTGATGGCGTTTGTCTTCCCAAGTAACTGTTAAGCGTGATGTAGCCCTGCTTTCCTGGAGATGGCTGAACACCTGCCTGCCCATGGGAAGCAGTGAATGAATTCCTTGTTTTGCTCTGCTTGCGTGCACGGCTCTTTCTTTACCTGTTAAACTGTCTTTATCTCAACCCATGAGTTTCCTCACTTCTACTCTTCCGATTCTCTCCCCCGTCCCACTAGGGGGGAGTGAGCGAGCGGCTGCGTGGTGCTTGGTTGCTGACTGGGGCTAAACCACGACTGGGCACTACCGGGCAGAAGGGGAAGGGGGGATTATCCCCTTAGTATGTGAAGGAAAAATATGCATAATATCTGGTAGACTTATATAAATACTATGACACTGAAAATTATGAATCTTTCATAATTTTATCATAAAAATGATTTCAGAGGTTATGTGAATTGCCAGGTAATATGTATTTTTGTTAAATATTCTCACTACATAAAAGATCTGTGAAATGGAATGGGGACTGTTTAGCATATGAGTACATAGTTTTAATTCACTTTAAATTTCTGTCATAAAAATACAGGTGTATTATTCCTGTCTAGTAGCAGTAATATTTACCAATATCTACTATGGTACTGCGGATGTTCAGATATATATTTTGAAAACAAGTAAAAATTTGAAGTCCCGTTACTTTTTCTTTCTTTGAAGCAGGTTCTGTGGACACGTCAGACAGAAATGAGGTCTTATCTTTATATTCACACCTTATCAACTTTCTGAAGTGTTACATAAAATAAGCAAATAGAGTAAATGCTTGATAAGTGCATAACAATATAAATGCTTTAACCTTATCATGAAAATTATTTATCTATAATAACACAGACTGAGTGCCAAGAAAAAAGAACAAACCAAAAAACTCATTTTTGTTCTACTTGTCTGAGTATGCAATGAATAAATGGAAAAAAAATCAAATTAATGGAATATTTGGGCATGATTATGTCACAGTGCCTGTTACACAACTTTCCAAATAAGCTTTCTTAAATGAAGCTCAAAGAATGGGGTTTAGCCCTCATGTTAAACATGGTCCTAATCTCCCAAAGACACACATGCATTTGACTTAAAAAGCAGATGTAGCTTCCCTGATTTCCATGGGATTGCTCATAACGTACAAAGCGTGCAGGTAAGCTTCTGCAGGATCAGGCTGGTATCTACAGCCTGATTAATAGCATTTGTCCAGAGAACAAGAAATCACAGATCATAGGAAGGCACCTATCAAAGTGCTAATGTTAACAACATACTGAGTGATTATGTAGTCACAAACTAATTCAATTAACATGTAATTATAATGTAAGTTTAATGTCATGTAAAATCAATGACAAGTTCTTAAGATTTCAGCACAGGCCTGAGAAAAAGATACCATCTATAAATGAATAACACACTGCTAGATGGCAGGCCCGGTTCTTTCTAATGCTTTTGTCCTACTATGTATGTAAGTAGTCCTTCCAATGCAGCACAGCTCTGCTGCTGATACATCATTTTGGTTTTGATTGCTGAAAGAATAGCTGTGGAATACAGCCAGAATTAGCTCACATTTCTGCAACTGTTAGTGGTCATCATGTATTTTATGGCACTTATTGCCACAGTGTTAAAAAATTACTTTTTTCAATGCTACTTACTTTTATTTCTATGTTTTCATCTGTATTTTTCTTTCACTAAGATACAGGCAATGCAAAGACAGTAATTAATTCTAATGAAATATCAAAGGATAAAACAGATCTTATAATATAAGATGTTGATGGAAAGTATACATTTTCTTTTACATTTATTGACATTTATTGACAAGGGTCAATTAATTAAAAATTAAATAAAGACCAGACTTTTTTTGACAGAAGAGAAAAATCATCCATTCTCATAAAAATTGTATTGGAAAATTCCAATACATTTAATACACTCACTAATATACAAATCATCCACAGTTATTTTCGACCAAGATCTGAAGTTAGAGGTTAGGTTTTAGTTGATGCTCAGGACTAATAAAACTGATCTTTGGAACTCTCAACTGGCCAAGACTAAGTCTGAGAACATTTGACTGCCATTTTCATTTCTCCCCTTTCCAGAAGACTTCCTTTCAGCATACTGTCAATATTATAATATGGCTAAAATAACCGCACTTTTCCAAAATCAGTCTTTTGAACACAGTTTAAATGACCATCTTCCAACCTTGACAAAGAGAATTAAAATAGCCATATATTAAAGGAATCCAACAACAGATGGGGAAACTATGACTGTAACACTTCTAAATGTTTGTGTGTCTTTTTAAAAATTGTATCATATTATACTTTCATAACTTGAATCCCTTGATTATAATTTATTTGGAAGGAAAGATGACCTAGATTTTCATGTATGATATGACATGTAAAACTTAGATCTTGTCAGGAACCTATGTCAACTGGAGGTTTGTGAGTTCTAGTGAAACATCAGGTATCTGCTGTGGCTACCAGTATCTAAATCTTAAGGATGAATAGAATAGAATAGAATAGAATAGTTCAGTTGGAAGGGACATATAATGATCACCCAGTCCAACTGCCTGACCACTTCATGGCTGACAAATAGTTAAAGCATGCTATGAAGGGCATTATCCAAATGCCTCTTAAACACTGACAGTCTTGGGGTACTGACCACCTCTCTGGGAAGCCTGTTCCAGTGTTTGATTACCCTCTCAGTAAAGAAATGCTTCCTCATGTCCAGTCTGAACCTCCCCTGGTGAAGCTTTGAACCATTCCCTCATGTCCTGGCACTGGGTCCCAAGGAGAAGAGATCAGCACCTCCCTCTCCACTTGCCCTCCTCAGGAAGCTGTAGAGAGCAATGAAGTCACCCCTCAGCCTCCTTATCTCCAAACTAGACAAGTCCAGAGTCCTTAGCTGCTCCTCAATTTGATGAATGAATGCAAATTCTAAGACTCTGAATGAATAGAGCAATTTATATATGGGTAAAACTAAAATACTTCCCCAAGTAAATTACTTCTTTTTTAAAATCAGGTAATCAATAATAAAAGTGATATAAATAAAAAGCATGTGATAATAACTAAAAGTGTGATAGAGAAATATAAGACTGAAATGGAAAACTGTAAACAACTGACAGGGAACTTGGAGTGGTTACTGTGCACAGAACATTTTCATGAATATGAAGGCACTCATTTTCTCTCATTTCTCCAGCTTTGTTTCTCCTATTGCCTTCCTTAACCATCTGACCAATGATAGACCCGTTCAATTTTAGACACCTGTGATTTTAAACACTCATTAAAAGTTTACTCTGGGCTCTCCACTGAAGTTTGTGAAAGCACAAAGAATTAGCAGCACCATTCTGTAGCCATCAAGTTGAAAGACAGAGAGGGTTTATGATATGTCTAACTCTACAAAACCCCAATCAGATGATCCCCAAGGGCATGAAGATTGTGTTGTATATGATCTCTGTTTAAAGCACATGCTAGCTGTTGAGCATGTTTAATTTTCAGTTACATTGAGATAAAAAATGTGATTTAGGCTTGTGCTTGAATACAGAACTAAGCTTAAATTCTTCCATACATCCACCATCAATGCAGAGGATTCTTCACAAAATGGTTTAATATGTCAGGATTTTGAAAGTTGTTCAGGCAGACTAGAAACTGGGACAATACAAACAAGGTTAGTAGACTGTAACATAAGACAACTCAGATATATTTTCAACAGTGAAAAAAAGTAAAAAAAAAAACCAAAACCCTGAAAGTATTTGAGCAGCATTAACATCCAAAGCCCTAGAATCTGCTCATTGTGTTCTGTCTTTAGAACAAACAGCTTAACAGTTCATCACTTTATCAGACACATTAGAAAATGTGTTTTAGACTGACCCGTGTGTTGTTCTTATTATGAACATTATTCATTCTGTTATTATACACAAGTTCATGCAAGCATAACCTATAAAAACAGAAGAAAAAGTTTCCTGCCCTTGAACTTTCCTGATGTTCTTAATTTCTCCATAACACTGCAAATATACCAAGACCAAGATGTTTTGCACTACATAAAACCCATCTATTTCATTATGGTGCTGAAGACAACCACACACTACTGTGAATTTCTCTTGTGCATGAATTATTCCCTTGACTGTTTATTTGATTGACAAGGATTTAGAGTTATATAAAAATCCTACATTTCACTTGTATTTCATAATACAGAGAAGCACATTCTGCATGGGAAATCGAAACTAAAATCTCTGAGTGTCATAGTAGCAAATTGCAACAAATTTTTCCACAGAAATGATTTGGTAAGAATTAGTAGATACTACTCAAAAGCACCAGGAAGTAAAAAAGCGGACATTTCAATCACACAAAAACAATTAGCACACTTCCCCACAGTCATACGATAATACAGGGACTTATGATAACTATAACAACAAAAAAGTCCCATAGGAACCAGGAATCTATAAAACTACTCAGAAATTACTTGGCACAAGGTCTTGTGGTGGAGGAGAGCCAACCTGATTGTAATAACAGACTAATTTCTTCTTAGCATTACTAACTCCAGAAATATTGGGAACAGATGCTTCAGAGATGAACTGAATGGATAGGGCTCTGAAATTAAGCAACCTTTAAAAACTTAAATAACGCAGGGCTGCTATTATTTTGTAAGACACACAGCTTATCTAAAAAAAAAAAACAAAAACACAACCAAAAAACCAATCTGACATATGGACGTCCATGTACAATAGCAACCCAGCACTCACACTAACAAAACTGCATTATAGGGGATAAACAGTTTTGGGACTGATGGCAGTAATTGTGCCAAAGAATCTCAAAGTGTGCCCTAGAATGCAATTCAGCCCAGGAACAGAGTGAATTCCTGCATTGGAGACAGTAATTGAGTCAAACCCAAACCTAACCATTAAAAATGTTCCTCTTACGTCTGTGCTGAAAACTACACCCACCCCCCCAGAAAAAAAAAAAAGTGGAAAGGCTTTACATATTAACCTTCTATGACATTCCCCATCTCTAACGAATTAATATACTCATAAAAGCTAGCTTCTGTCAAGTATGTCCAGGGACCTGGTCCAAAGTCAATGCTAAAGACCGACAGGGCACTTTGAATTCATTAAAATGAAAGTTGTCTCTTCCCTGTAGGATGCTAAATGCAGTTCATGACCTGATGTGTATACAGTAGAGACTTGTTAGCCACAAGAAAAGAAGTGTATAAAATAAATAGAACGGCTTTTTTAAATTGTTAGTCTTGTGGATTTGTCAGTCTTGGGGATTTTTTTTTTTTTTGACTACCTATAACATATTCCCATAAAGATTTATATTCTGGCCTTTGTTGCCCAGGATCCTTGTCTCCTACCCTTTATGCTGGAAAAGGAAATTGTATGTTAACGTAAATTGCTACTCCTGATACTTCTTTCCCTTGACTGATGGTTTTCTATTACAGGCTTGTAAGAATTCAGGCTGGAAAGAAACCCAAGCATCTTGATTGAAAGGATTTGATACATTCTTTTCAAATTCATGCTATCTAAATCACAGCAGGATGACTTGTAATCAAAGTTTTTCAAAAAGAACATAAATTTGGGGAAAAGGAAAAGGCCATTCAGCCCATTACAAGTCATCTTGGTTAACACAGTTCCTCCAGAATAGTATCTCCCTTCTTCTTTAATGACCCCAGTGCCTCCAATTCCAAACTTGGCTCAGTAGGCTATTGAAAAATTGCATTTCTCTTTGAGTGAAAAGTACTTCCTTGTGTTGGTTCTGAATTTCATTTTTTCAGTCACTTCCATTTGTGCTTTCCCGTTCAGTCTTTTATACTCAGCCAAACAGTGAGTCAAGTGTTATTGAATAAGGTTTTCCACCCTGTATTTCTCAGAGTAGATGAGTTTGTAATTCTCTCTCTTTCTCAATTTTTACAACAAAAAAAAATGAACTCAGCTGTGATTAGGTATAGCCATTTACAATACTGTACACTTTCAACCAGACTTCTCTTTTGCTTCTTTCCTCTAAGGTGTGTTTTAAGCTACTGTTTTAAAACATTGGTATTCAATTTTTTTCACCTTTTTTCACATCAGCTTTGTTGACTCTGCTTTTCTGCACCCAATATGATGGCCACACGGCAGCAAAATATTAGCCCTTAAACATTTTTTGGTTTAGAGTTTTACATTTACAGAACTACGGCAATGGTTTCTTTGTATTTCTAGTCTCTCTCCTCTTAGTTGTAACAAGGAAACACATTTTAATCCTCTGTCAGAAGCACAGCACAGCCGAGACACGCACCACCGCCACAGCAGGCCCTGCACCTTCAGCATTTTGGCAAGGTGCGCTGAAACGTGCAAGGCACACCCTCAGCATTCTGCTCTAGAAACATACCTGTGTTGTGCTGTTACTCGGCCCATTCATCATCGTGTACACCACACATTGAAAATAACACACATGAAGTACAACATCCCATACGGGGGCACCAGATGGGTCTGAGAGGAGACCCAGGCCAAGTACTAAGCCCTACTGATGCATCTGCCAGCTCCTGAGGGAGCTACTCCTGTGAAGAGCGCACACAAGCCAGCCTCTCGAAGCACCATGGCACCCAGTTTTCTCCATGATACAGTCTCCAAAGTCAACACAGAACAGACCCGAATTGCTAATGCAGCTAAAAAGGGGATGGCTAGGCAATTGATTTCAATGCTCTCAAAAATGCTAAATATTACCCTAAGAATACCCTTTTTTGCATTCACTATCTGAATAAACTCACATGCAAAAATTAATAGGTCAGATTAAATCATCTCCAAAGTCACTCTTCATAGATTTTGCTTTTATTTTATTGTTCTGGGGAATGCTGTAGCTTCAAGTTTTACCAAGGTCATCTTTCATCCAAAAAAACCTAATATAATTGGTAACAATTCTGTATTTTGTGAGGCTCACACTGGAAGTTATCAACTGTGTTTCAAGTGGAGTGCCAGAGAAACCAAGGGCAGACAGAGTAATCTTTTCAGCTTCAAAGGCACAGTTGATGACTTTAGGTCACTGGTTAGTGAGAAAAATGTGCATTTTTTTATTAAAGGTGTTAGCAATAAATTTGAAACTATAAGCATTTTTCTCTCTTTTTCTTTCCTTTGCTCATTTTTAGACCTTGTCAGCACCATTTCAGCCTTTGTTTATCATCCCACATGACATTGGAACAGTTGCTTTAGTTATGCTTGTTGTTAACTGTTAACAATACTTAGTTGTATACTTTTGCTTTTAACAGTGAAGCACTTCATCAGTATCCTGACAGCACAGAACTTGCCAAAATCTGCCTTATGCAGTAACATCAGATAAAGAGAGCTTGGTTTCCACTGGTACTATCTTTAAATACCATAAATAACTTCAAATAAAATAAAACGTTAGCCTTGTGCTTTGATATAAATAGAGCAACAATGAAACATATTCAACAGAAGCTATCTACCTAATCTTTCTCCTTTTTAAAATATGTGTATTTCCCTTAAAATTAATCATTGAAAATATGCTTGACACCTTTAAAAAAACCCGGATCAACCAAAAGTCTTAATAAGATCCTAAAGAGCATAGATTCAAATCTTTCAAATGAAGTCCAACAATAAATTTTGAAGCATATTTACAGAGTCTTCTTTTTAATAAATATTAACTTTTGAGAAGAAAGTACATATGGAATGAGAAGCCTTTTTACTGGAGAAAGATTTAACAAGAACTAATATATGGTTGTTAATCTCAGAGAAATTTAACTGAGAAGCAAAGCTCAAATTTGTAACAATGAGGATAGTTAACTGCTGAAGAGAAACACCAAGGGAAATTGTGGATTCTCCATTTCCTTAGGTCCTAAATTAAGTCTATATATGTTCTGGTGGATGCTCTTTAATAAAATAATGGCTTCTGTTCCTCATTATAAATCTATAAGAGTGGAATCTGTACAAGAATTTAGGTTAACTGACCCAGTGGGTCCCTCTGGACTTAGCACATAACAGATTTTAATCCATGAAAAACATACTAAAGTACATATAGTCCCACTGAAAATTAATGAGTTTATGTATATGTAAGGTATTGCACAGAAGAAAGGATATTTCAGTCTGTTCTCCTGTAGAAGAAATTCTTCACAAATCTGCAGGTCATTCTCAGGCTTATGGGGCACTGCAGGCAATGCTGACAATACACTAAAAACACTCTGTCTCTCTTTGGACTGGAAAGAATCCAGATTCATCCAAACCTCAAAACTACCTGTCAGCTAGATGGGATAAACTCATTTAACCCATTTGCAAGCCAAACTGCTTGTAGAGCTGTAAATACTTAATCCTAAAAGTCTCTCGAAATCAGTGGAATTCTGGCTTTTAAAGGAGCAGGTACAAATATCTAAACAATTTTAAAAATTATTATTTTGAAAGTCACAAGATTATTAAGCATGACTGGAGTATGACATTAGTATGAGCATGTCTTGTTTACATCTGAATACTGAAAATGACTACACATTAATAAAATGTAATAAGTTTTATGACAGGTCACCACTCAACTACAGGTCAGATGAAAATGCTCAGTACAGTTACAGCCTTCAGTCCATATTTTCTTTGATGTTACACTTTACACAGAGGTGGTGATACTGATGACTTCAGTCCTTCCCATGTGCTTTTTTGAAAGACTGGTGTTTCCTTGCTAGTTACATGTAGAAGCTGGGCAGGAGTGCTAAGACCCTACAGTCTGTGGTGCCTGAGGGTAGGTCTCAGGATGAATTCAGAGCAAAGGACTTTCTTTGCAGGCAGCGAGCATGCTTCCAGCAGAAGGGACTCTTAATTTGGAAATTCTCTCATACTGCTAGCTTACAATAGAGACTGTTAGACTGCATAATTCATATGCAGTAGGAAAAAAACCCAGTGTGATCAGAGCTCAGGTTAGGAACGTTTGAATTCCTGACGCATTGCTGAAGCCTCTCTGGAGCTCGGCTATATAATGGAATCTTTATCAGACCATCAACCAATTGTGATACTTATCTATACAGCGTTGCATTTTGGGTTAAGTGATAATCCATCAAAGCTGGAAATCATTGTGTACTTTTTAAGTTGCATACTTCATTACCGCAAGCTGACAGCTGGATGGATTTGTTAGCACTAGAAATATTTGTTCCAGACATAAAGAGCAGGTTCCTAATATATGATATTATGATATTTCCTTTCCTTTCATATATTCAGCATGCCTGTGTTGTAATCTATGTCTCATTTATGATGTTCATTTACATGGCAAACTATTCAGAGTATGAAATCTATCTTTATTTGTTCCAGAATGCAATAGCCTCATTTCATGAATAATACGATCAAATAACATATAATAATGACGACAGTCTTCATCTTACATCATAATAGCTGTTAAGAAGAGAAAACTGCAATTTTCTAAATTGCATATTTCTTTGCTTTAGCTTGTAAAAGATAAAAATTGAAAAGCCCAAGCACATTTCATGGCAATCGAGGTAACTAGCATGATGTGGGTCATGTTGCCAGAATTTTTGTTTGGTGGCTAGACTGCTTCAGTGTGGTGCATGCTGACTTGAGGATTACTCTTGGGTTGATATTACTACTATAAAGCATCTTTTAAAAGTATTTGAGAGCTGTGAATGCCAGACAGAAACATTTGGGTTTGATTTTGGTCCGCTCACAAATATAAACATCAGGATAAGTTTATTTTTTAGCATGTAGTGATAATGCAGTTTCACGTTGCATGAAAAATCACTTGCTTTCATAACGGCAATCTGATGCTACTTACTGCCCTGTTGTCCTGTTCCCAATGGACCACAGTAAGATATCTTCTGTAGATGCAACAATATCCAGAATTCCTAGCCTTAATTTTTAAAAAAATAGATTATTTTCATACTATGTTTGTACAGCTTCTTGCTTGGAGTCAGCATGTGTTTGGTCTATAATCACCGTGCATGTGAGCACGTACTGTTTGTCATGACTCTGATTCTCTGTGGACATACTTTGAAATCTGTAGGACTTGAGCCAGTAAAGTAAGAAATTGCTTGAGTTTGGGGGCTTGCTTTGTTTTGTGGGTTTTTTTTTGCTTGTTTTGGTTGGTTGCTACAGGGAGATACCTTATAGTATGAGGCTAAAGCATAAGAGGAACACCTGAGGACTCACAATTTTCATTTTTTTGCATCTATCAGATCTGCGTACATGATCCACTGCACTAACATTCTCAAAAGCCACTTTCATGATATTATAAGATGGCTTTTCCTGGCCGTGTATCTATCAGACCTGAAACCCAAAGAATTCTTTGAGTTAGAACAGATGCTACAATCTCCTCTGCGGATCTTAATTTTGTGAGCTTTGAGAATTCACAGCATTAATTGTACCACCAAGCATGACTAGTGGGATGAAACCCTATTTAAATGTTGCTTAGGGAAAGGAACAAATACTTTGTTTCCCCTAAAATGGGCACTGTGGACTGCTAAGCCACTTGAAAATATACTTGCAGAACTTTAGAAACTCCAAGCCCTGTTCAACACATGAGGAGCCAGAGAAGGCAAAGGCATATGAGGATTGGGCAGGCACACATTAGAAGAATAATTTCTTGAGAAAAAGCTGGCAAAATAGACTTAAGCATCAACACTATAGAGCTTTTTCTTTTCCTTTTGTATCTGTTTTAATCCTATTTTTCTCTCTTTGCAGAAACTCTAGAAGTTAGCAAGAGTCATGCAACTTAAACAGCAAGTGAAGCCAAATAAGCTGTATATACTGAAGGGGTCAGAAGAAACACTGAGGGATCTACAAAGAAACTGACAGAACTAATAACAATTCACCTTCCTTGCTCATGTTGGGCAATAGTATTCTGGTTTCCCCTGTGCATGGCATAGTTCTTGTGCATCCTGCAAATACCAAAGAAGAGAGGAGCACAGGACTGCCTAATCAGTTTGTGTTTTTTGGTTGGGTTCCCCCCTCCCCCCCCCCCCCCCCCCCACCACCCNGGAATTCTAATTTCCCCATGTTTCCATAAACATCACATTTGAATCTCACCACAAGAGGTATATTTTGATATAAAAAATTCAATTGTTCTATCCTAAAACAACAGCTCTCAAATCTTTCCATCTTGCTCTCTGCTTTCTGGGTACATTGTATCTCTGCTTTGGCTTTGTCCTCCTGGTTGCACAAAAGCCTAGGATTTGGCCCAAGGAGCCACATGCCTGCTGATGAGATGAAGCCATACGCAATGCAGCTGTGGAGTTTTTCTTCCAATGTCAGAGCCCTTGGTACCAGAGAGCTTACGGAAAAGGAGGCAGACAGTGTTACACTCCTGCATCTCCCCT
>VZTV01024954.1:31394-69664 GCA_013400875.1 Anhinga rufa | reverse complement strand
GCATGTAAATGCAAGATTTAGAGCAGTGGGAGGCTGTCAAGAGCAATCCTGGACTCTTCCATCCCAGTACTGACTGCCCAGCCTGCTCGTGCATTGCTCTTGGCTGCATGCTGGAAGTGTGTTGTGCTTTGCATGGTGTTTGTGTGGTTTGCATTTGGTGCATATGCCTGCTACGTGCCTTGCGTATTAA
This sequence comes from Anhinga rufa, assembly GCA_013400875.1. Classification (NCBI taxonomy): domain Eukaryota; kingdom Metazoa; phylum Chordata; class Aves; order Suliformes; family Anhingidae; genus Anhinga; species Anhinga rufa. Next base: position 69,474 of record VZTV01024954.1, on the reverse strand, counting down.
TTCATGTGAGCCTCTGCCTCACGTCATGCGAGACACATGGCTACATATGTGGCAAAGATGAGGCTTGGGGCTTGTCTCGCAGCCTCACATAGGCTGAGATCACAGCTCGCCTTCCTGGCATGTACTGCAAAATGAGAGATGAAGCCCACGTATCACGTACCACGTACCGAGTCCCACTGAGGTTGCAACCAGTCCCATCCTCCCTTGGAGCCAGTGCACCCAGGGGATCTGTGCCGGGAGCTCCTGCCCAGCTGACAATGAAGCAACGGTGTGTGCTTCAGTCTGCACCCAACCTGAGTTGGTCCTGCTGTGTCCCATCGGTGTCTGCAACTCTCACAGCAAGCACAGGATGGGGCACTGCCCCAGTAACAGTGAGGCTGATAGGACAGCTTATGCAATACAGCAGGGTCTGTTCCTCCCTGTGGGGAAACTGAGGCATTCAGGGGGGGTCACCGATTTGTCTGCAGTCACTCACAGGAGCCTGTAGTGGAAGGAAAAAAGGTCTGTCTTTCCTTTTTCTTGCAAAACACAGAAAACCTCTGGAGAGGAGAGCAGGGTTATGTGGGGCTCTCCCAGACCTGCGTTATCACATCTCAAGTGCTGCTTTCAGGGTTTTGCCAACAGCCCAGTCCCATGTCACAGCAGGGAGGATCCCCAGCATGGCACCCAGTCTCACTGCTCCGGTGCCATGGGGGAGCCTGCATGCACAGGGTGTGGGGGGGGCAAACCCGAGCTCATTGAGATGCATCCCCCCAAGGGGTTAAGGACATGCACTGGGACAGGCAGGACCAAACCATGCTCCCACCAGGCTCTCCTGCATCCCCTTCTGCTGCTGCTCCACGCAAGGACAGAGGCCGGGGACACTGGTGCTAAGCTGCCGGCAGGCACCAGGCGGCAGGAGGGCGGGAGGCAGAGGGAAGCAGAGCGGAAGGAGTCGAGCCCGACGTCGAGGCGAACTGTGCCTGGAGCTGAACGCTGGCCAGGCTTCCCATCCCCGCACATCCCCATGGAAACCTCGGCCCCGCTGCCCGGCCTCACACCCACACCACACTGTAGGCCACCGATGGCCACGCTGGCCCAAGCAGCCTCCCGTGGGGGAAAACAGCTTGCCGTCACCCAGGGCCGTGGGCCGGGGCTGCAAAAGCTGAAAAGGGTGAGGGATTGAGCACTTCCCATCCCCCTGCCTGCATGCACCCCACACCACAGGGTTAGGGGTGCCCAAGCATCCTCTCCGCTGGCAGCACCCCTGCCTCCTCCATCCAGCCCTGGGGTTGTGTGGGGTGCCCTGGCATGGGGTGCTGCAGCAGCAGGATTGTACCACCCCACAACCCAGCTCTGCCCGTCCTTCCCCTCCTGCGCTCCCTTCCCAGCATGAGTCCCCTGAATGCTCCATTTGAAGCTAATTCCGGCTGAAATCTGGTTTGCTTTCCAACGTTGCTGCTTTAAATTGGAGAGATTGACCTTGTAGCAGGAGGTGACATGCAGATGCACATCAGCAGCCCGTCAGAGCGGGCGGCGGGGGCTGGGGGGGTTGCAGAGCCGCCTCGGGGACAGGCCAACTATTTTATGAGTAATTTAATATCTGGAACACAGACTTTTCATTCCCAGAGATCTGCTGGGGAAAGAAAAGAGCCTTTCTGCAGCCCCGCAAAGGCTGTTCCTCATAAGGAGGCAGAGCAGAAAAAAAAAAAAAGAGCTGGGACTTAACCCCTTGGTGGCCAGCCCAGAGCAGAGGCTCCACAGCTCCCAGTCCTTGCAGAGGGGCCAGGAAAAGCAGGAATTCCCTGTGCACGGCAAGGTGGGAGACAAGCCAGTCTGTGTTGCTCCAGGCAAAAGAAGCAATTGCTCCTTCCCATTCAAATTCAAATCTAAGCTTGAATGAAGATGGAGGAAACAAATTTATCAGAAGCCCTGAGGTTAGATTTGGGATAGGAGGTGTTGTCTGAACTCCCTTCCCTGTCTCAGACTGGTTCCTGCTGTATCAAACTCCACATGAGTCCCACTGAGGTTGCAACCAGTCCCATCCTCCCTTGGAGCCAGTGCACCCAGGGGATCTGTGCCGGGAGCTCCTGCCCAGCTGACAATGAAGCAACGGTGTGTGCTTCAGTCTGCACCCAACCTGAGTTGGTCCTGCTGTGTCCCATCGGTGTCTGCAACTCTCACAGCAAGCACAGGATGGGGCACTGCCCCAGTAACACCTCTGCCCAGAGCATACCAGCATCGTGGCACAGCACTGTACCCATGCAGGGTTTCCCATACTCCTGCTGATTAATATTAGATTTGGGGAAGGGGAGGGAAGGAAGAACACTGAAAAAATGCAATGTTTCACTACACAGCTCTGCCCAAGGGCAGAGGAGAAGGTGGAGAGCAGCCGCCAGCTTGGCGACAGCAACTGTGCCTTGGTGCTGGGAGGCTGAAGGGAATGAAACGCCTGCGGGCTATTCAAGAGGGGCAGGGGAAAAGCATCTCTGGGTCTAGGAGCAATGTCAGGAGCTATGTAAGAGAAGGGTTGTTAGTCAGTGCTTGCATGGGAGGCTGCACTACGTGGCCTCCAGAAGACCCTGCCTGGCAGCATGGCCATGGCCGTATGATGTTGCCAGCAAGGACCGAGGTCAGCCAAGGATGGTTTAGGAAGGGCTCTTCCTTGGATAGCAGGTACCAGGGACTGACCAGGCTCAGCGCAAATGGATCAACATCTTTGCAAGTGCCACAGGGTTTGCTAGTGATGTTAGACTGGAGCATGGGACCAACATCACCAGCTCAATCTTACTGACAAACAGCACGACTGTGTTTTGATCTTTCCAGTTCAGCTTCACTTTTCATGAATATTAATAGGCACTTAGCATGCTCCACCGCATCAGATGATGCCAAAGTCCTGCTTACATGTGGACTGGAGCTCTGGCAAAGAGAAAATCCCCCAAACCCCAGCTAGACAATGCAGGGGAAACCACCATGTGATATTCTTGCTGATCCCTGTTGCTATGTGCCTTGAAATAGGAAGATTTTATTTTAAAGTCCTGACGGCTCTCTACCAGTGTCTTTGCACATCAGTAGATTTGCTCCAGCTGAACTTTGGATCAAACCAGTGCTGGCTTGCAGGGACTCCCCAGAAAGTGACCTTAACATTTGCTGGGTTTTTGGTGTCACTGGACACCTTCATCTGGTACGTGATGGGTCAGGGTGACTGGGTGACACAGCTGTGCTCCAGGTTAGCTCTCTGTCCTGCTCAGCTCACTGAGTCCATGTGACCTCCAGCACTGAGAGACCAAAGCCACTTAGCTGCAGCTTGGCAAAACACTTACAACCCTAAAACTCCTGCTCTGAAGTCACCTTGAAACTCTGCCTGCCTCAACTTCTACCAGAGCATCTGTTGAGCATTTGGTGGCCTCTGTCTGGGCACATCCCAGACCTTGGTGGAGGCCTGACTCCACAGACAAGAGTCACAGCACCACCTGGTGAAGCTCTAGGGCTTAACTCTGGCTTGACCATGAGGAGGTACTGCGGCTTGTTTCACCTGAGGTGCCATTATTATAAGAAAAATCAAAAGGGACAGAAGAGGATCAGAACTTGCGTGTCAGGGCAGATCTGCAGAGAACACGCACAGAGCAGAGCAAGCATGCACAGAGCAGGGTGAGTATGCAGTGTGAGTGCGCACAGAGCAGGGTGAATGTGCACCTTTGCACAGGGGGAGCATTCACAGAGCAGCAAGTATGCACACAGAGCCAGGAGAGTGTGCACATGGGCACAGTACAAGGGTGCACAGGGCAGCAAGTTTGCGCACAGAGCAGGATGAGTGTGCACGAGTGCACAGTGTAAGCATGCACAGACTGGTGTGAGTGGGCACAAAGATAGCGCGTGCAGAGAGGGTGCACAGAGCACTGGGACAGCTCTGTCTGGTCCTAGGTGAGAACAAAAACTGCAAATCTATTCAATGGGTGCAGATGTGGCCAGATTAAAGTTTGGTGGGTGACAGGCACTCATGGATAAGGTGTAAAGAATTAATTAAAGATGCAAGTTGGTCCTTTCCCTGAGAGACAGTGAATGTGGAGCTTCCCCTGTCCAGCATCCTCACCACCAGGCTGCACCTGACCCTGCAACAGGTTTCTCTCCAACTCTCCTGTTAATGGTTGTGTTGTTCCAAGATTACTTTGTTTTGCATGGAATAATTGATTATGTACCACGGTGTTGGTTGGGGGAAGTTTGAGAGCAGGGCTTTATCAGTCCTGCCTTTCCTAGGTAACATCGAGCAGGCAACGTGTGACTGGCAGCACAGCACCTAGCTACCCAGATAGGTTTTAACTTTTCTTGCTGTGGCCCTGAGCTTGCGGAGGGATTGCTGCCACAGGTCACCAATCCAGGCTCCTGCTGTGCATGGTCCTGTGGGAGGGGGCATTTCCATTTTGGCTTTGGCCTCAGTGAGTGCTATAATAGCTTGAGAGGAGGGGGTCCTCCCCAGCTGCCCTGGGGTGGAGACCTGGGGCTTTAGGGCTTCCTGCAGGGTCAGAAACACACTGCCTGCACTGAGCAGACCTGGAAGAACTGAACCATGATGTTGCATGGACTACCACCTATCCCAGCCACTCATGGCCCTCTGGCTCCCTTTTCTCATCCATTTTGGATACCTGAGGGGTGTGCTGCTCCATGGCCTGTGCACTGGCAGCTTCAAGGCAGCAGACAGCTGCCATTCCATGGAGCTAATGCCTGAGGTGGCATTGCTGGGTGCTGGTTGAGACCCACGGGAGGAAGCAATGCTCTGTGCACCACTGTTTTCTGGCTGCATAAGCACAGTGAGCTGCACTTTAGAGACAGTTGGTGCCTGCATTGCCCTCTGACTCTCTCCAGGTACAGCCAAGACCCTGGAAACCCTTTGATTTGTGCTGGTGTTAGGTCAGATATTAGTTTTAAAAAGAAAAGCAGGTCCACTCCAGATGGGTCCTGACAAAGACCTTTTCAAAAGTCCAGAATGATTATATCAAAAACTTCAACTTGCTGTCCACCAGCATCCCAGATCCCTTCCTGCAAAGCTTCCTCCTGCCCTCCGCCTGTCTTACTGTGTGAGGTTATCCCATGCCAGAGGAATGACTTTGCATTTGTCTCCAATAAGTGTCAGTAGGTTCTTGCCAGCTCATTTCTCCAGCCTGGCAAGGCACTTTGAATGTCAGCCCTGTCCTCCAGTGTATCAACTGCTCCTTGGTTTGGTGTCTCCTGCAGACGTGCTGAGGGTTCAGGAGACTTAGCTGGTGTACGCTGCTCCGCCTCTGCTTTCAGGTCAAATACCTACTCTTTTCCTCCACCTGCCCTGCTGACCCAGTTTTATTTGGGGTGCTGCATCTCCAGCTGCAAATTGGCATGAGTGTTGCAGCTGCATTTTAAAAGCAGCCCAGTCCCCCTGCCCAGGGAAAGCTTTGGGATGCAACACTGACAATCTCTGTCCTGACCTTCAGATAAGAGGTAGAGGTCTGGGGACACGGGGTGGCTGCAGTCTGGGGACAGAAGCCACAAATTTTGCTGGGGGCAGGACCAAGCGGCAAGGTGGCAAGGACAAAGCATTAACCCAGGGCTGCAACAGGCGGCACTAATCAGGCCCGGTGACTAAGCCTCAGACTTCTGCCCAGTCCCTGCAAGCTTTGCCCTCCCAGCCCGTGGGACAAGTATGCTCCTGCTGCCTAGGTGAGGGCTGATCCAGTCTCCAGTGCCATCTGCTGGCAAATCATCCCGGACAGATGCTGGAGCCTTCAACCTGGCTGCACAGGTGCCAGGCAAGGCTGGAAGGCACCTTGTGCTGGGGCAAGGAGACCTGTGCAGCCCAGAGCTGTGGGGCCCTGGACCCGTAAGCAGGCCCCAAGAGCTCAGTAACAATGCTTCCTAGAAGCCAGTCCATATCCCACTCACCCCCTCAAGACCCTTTATCATCATCCCCTTCAGCCAGCCCCTTTCAAATCCCAGAGCCCCACAAAAACTCTCCTACATCCTGAGCACCTTGCGTACACCCTCATGGCTTCACACCCATCCTGCCATGGCTCGGCTGGGGGCTGTAGACAAACCCCCATCCAGGCACAATGTTGGATTGTCACCTGCCCCTGGGACAGGGACATCCTTAGGGTCCTCAGCTCTAATTCATCTGGATGTCCTTAGGTCCTTGGATTTTCAGGGGGGCTTGGCTGTGCTGTAGCATGTCGGTTCTCTGCTGGGGTTATGGCGCTGCTCTGGACCTTGCCCAACTGCACCAGGGGATAGCCATGTGTGCCGCACCTCTTCCATCATGGCATCAGGTTCTGGCTTCCCCATGTACATCTGGCTCATCTTGTCACAAACTTTGTTAAGCTTCTTTGGATACTATTGCCCCCCCCCCCACCCCCCCCCAAAAAAAAAAAAGTGTAAAAGAGGTTGGTGTCCCCAGATCCTACCAGCCTCAGGGCTCTCCAGTACAACACAGCATCATCTCCAGCATCTCCCCATCTACCACCACTACCCAGTGGCCCCAATTTTCCCACTATGTCATGTGTCCTGCTCCTCGCTAGGCTTCCTCTCTGTGTTTTCCTAACCCTGGACTGGGACTTTGGGTGGCTCTGGAAGGAGATACTCAGCATGGGCCACAGCAGGAACTGCATGAATTGCCTGGCCCTACTCAGCAGTAATGAGATACTAATGAGCCCAGGCTGCACCCAGGGGTGTGGGAAGCAAAGCCCTGGGTATCTGAGCATTATTCAGCAGGGGGAAAGAGGCAAATCCTAGGCAGAAAGGAACCAGCAGCACAAGGAGCTCTCATTTAATGTGCAAGACCAACAGCAATGGGCTTAGGGCACCAAATCTGGAGCATAGAGTAGTTTCCATGGGAGTCCTCAGCCCTGCAGGGGAAGTGCTGCAGAGAGACACCGTTGGCAGGTTAAGCATCAGGGAAGATCAGGAAGCCAGAGAAGATGCTGTCAGACCCTTCAATCCCCACCACGGAGTTCTTCTCTGTTGGCTCCAGCCAGACAGTCTCGTTTGCTGCCAGCTTGAGGACCACACCACCCGTGGTGACCTGGTAGCTGTTCTGCACGTAGTCACAGAAGGTCACTATCTTCTCACCCCTGCTGCCACCCCGGCCCTTTTTCACACTGAGACACAGGTTGCCCCTGGAGGTGACATGGTAGGTGAAGTAGTAGATGCCTGGAATCCGGCAGATGAAGCGGCCATACCGGTTCTCATAGTGGCCTTTCTCATTGGTGATGATGCGGTCGAAGCGGATGGGCTGTTCCCGGCGTGGGTAGGTGCTGATGGACCTGGCAGCGGAGAAGGCAGACTTGAGGGTGGCCTTGTAGTCACCGGAGTCCCCCTGAGGGCCAGGGGGTCCCATGGGACCTGGTAATCCCTTTGAACCTGGGGGGCCCCTGGGGCCGATCTTCCCAGGGTACCCTGGCACTCCTGGGTCTCCCTTCTCCCCCACGTCTTCTTCATGCTCCACCTGGCCAGGGGGACCTAGAAAGTAGGAGGAAGAGTCATTGCGGTCACAGCCAAGCCCCATGGGACTGCAGAGGAGGCACTGGGAAGGAAACTGCAGTACCTGTGCTGTGGTGAGGGTCAGTGGAGACCCCTGCCCATCTGGCAGGCAAAGACACTCCTTGTTCTTTGCACCCTCCCTCCCCAGGTTCCTCAGGGTGCTCCGGTCTGTCCAGCCCCTTCTGTCCCTGAGCATCACCCCCAACCGATAACACCCCAAAGATACTGGTAGAAAATGGATTGCTTTCTCAGGACCATGTACCTGCCACTGCCCAATCCTGCACCTGGGTCAGGGCAGCCCCCGGTATCCATACAGGCTGGAGGATGGAGGGATTGAGAGCAGCCCTGCGGAGAAGGGCTTGGGGGTGCTGGTGAGAGAAAAGCTGGGCATGAGCCGGCAATGTGCGCTGGCAGCCCAGAAAGCCAGCCGTGCCCTGGGCTGCATCCCCAGCAGCGTGGGCAGCAGGGCGAGGGAGGGGATTCTGCCCCTGTGCCCCGCTCTGGTGAGACCCCCCTGCAGCGCCGCGTCCAGCTCTGGAGCCCCCAGCACAGACAGGACATGGACCTGTTGGAGTGGGTCCAGAGGAGGCCACAAAAATGATCCAAGGGCTAGAGCACCTCTCCTACGAGGGCAGGCTGAGAGAGTTGGGGTTGTTCAGCCTGGAGAAGGGAAGGCTCTGGGGAGACCTTCTTTCAGTTCTTAACGGGGGCTTATAAGAAAGATGGGGACAGACTTTTCAGCAGGGCCTGTTGCAATAGGACAAGGGGTAATGGTTTTAAACTAAAAGAGGGTAGATTTAGACTAGAGATAAGGAAGAAATTTTTTACTATGAGGGTGGTGAAACACTGGAACAGGTTACCCAGAGAGGTTGTGGATGCCCCATCCTGGAAACATTCAAGGTTAGGTTGGACGGGGCTCTGAGCAACCTGATGTAGTTGCAGATGTTCCTGCTCACTGCAGGGGGGTTGGACTAGAGGACCTTTAAAGGTCCCTTCCAACCCAAACTATTCTATGGTTCTATGACTTTCCTGCTCTCAGTATTCAGGAGATGACATTTTCCCCACGTGCAGCCTCTTTCTTACCTTGCTCACCCTTTAGGCCATTCTCCCCGTCTCTGCCGTTGCTGCCAGGCTGTCCTGGTAACCCTGGGATGCCTGGGATGGTGCCATAGGTCTTGCAGAGTGTGGCACTTGCTAGCTGCCCTCCAGCCAGGCAGATCAGAATTGCCCACATGGTCTGCATCTGCCGGAGCACAGAAGGATGTTGAGGGACTTGCCTTGGCCAATGGGAGGGATGGAGTAGGCACTCTGTGCTGCTCTGTAGGGTGATGACTAGAAGCGCTTCTGGGTGATACCATCAGGGAGGGAAAACATCCTGCTGCAGAGCCATATCTGCTCACCTGATGGCTTTGGAGGTACCAGCCCCTTTGGAGGGTTTGTCAGTCTCTTCCCACTCTCAAATTACCAGTTTACAAGTGCCTAGAGCTTCAGCCACATGAATATCTGGGGACAGGGTAGCCTGTCCCAGAGGTCTGATGTCCAGCCTGGCCATGCTGCTGCCACAGACATGTGCTGCAGATCCCCACTGCTCCCTCAGAGGAGAAATTCTCCATCCCATCTTAGGACAACTGTAGGGTAAAATCCTTCCCCAGGCCAGAGCAGTTTCAATATCTGCAAGGGGATAGTTCTTGCTTTCCACCAGCATATCTGAGGGACAGCTTTAGTCCTTGCAGATGGCAAAGAAATCCCCAAACCTGTCCTCTTAAGTCCTGTGGGTTCCCATTGTGTCCTGCCACATGCCTGCTTTATTCCAGGAGCATTTCTGTATCTAACCAGCCTTACTGGGACAGTCATCTGGGCTTCCAGTCCCTGGGGTTCAATCTTCCTTCTGCCCTCCCTGCATCCCACAGGCCAGCTTCTTCCCCCAGCTCCTGGTGCAGGTCCATGTGGGGTAAGCTCTGGGTATTTGGGGGCTGTATGTGGACATCACATCTCCCCAGCCACACTCTCTGGCCTCAGGTGGACTTTCCCAGCACTGAAACTCCAGTGTCAGCCCAAAAAGAGTCTGGCGAGTTGGATCCTCCAGCCGCAGCAACTCCGATTCAGATGTGGCAGGAACAAAGACCAATCCACAGGCTCCCAGCTCAGGCCCAGGCAGATGACAAAAGCATCTCAGGGCAGGAGAGCACCCCCAGGGCACCTTTCAGACTGATGCTCAGTCCCTGATCACCCCTCTGGGCCTTTGCCACCTCTCCTTTCCATCTTCCCCCTCCCTGAGATGGGGCAGGAGGGGTTGGAGTCCCACCAGGGATCTCCACCACCCCCAGCCCAGCAGCCCCCTTTCTCTTCTGCTAAAGCTAAGTGGCAGTGATGCAGGGGGGTGACTGTCACCCTGGTGCTGCCAGGTTCCCTACGTGCTCCTGCCTAAAGTGGGGAGCTCAGCCTTGCCAACGGCTTGGTCTTACCTTGAACGTCTCGTTGCACAGACCTGGAGATGGAGCAGGACACACCAGCGTCCTGCTTGGAAATGATCACAGCGGGAAGCAGAAGTTTGCTGCAAGGGCTGTTGTGAAAGGATCTGGGTCACATCCCTTTTTTATCTTTAGCTCCTGTCCTTTCTTCAGCAGCACTTTCATATCCGCCATGAATGCCGCCTGTCAGCTCAGCAGGACATGCCATCCCCAAACATCACTTTGGGGCTCCTCAGGCATATAGCTCTGGCCCTGGGGAGCAGAGGGATGTCTGCTCTGCCCTGAAGGGTCCCTGGGTCCTGCTCAGGTGTGCTTGCTATGGGAAACACTGCTGTGAGGTCCAGGCAAATCTGGGGTAACCCTCAGGACTGCAGAAATGTGCATGCACTTAGCTAGCATCCCTCAGGCTTTGCCGTACATACCCAGCTCTGCTGGCAGGTACTGGCAGGCCCAGAGGATGCTACAGCATCCATCACCTTGAATCTGTCCCTCAGACTCTCCTAAATATTGCAGATAGGAAGCAATTTCATCCTGTGGTAAAAGCATTTCCAGTCCTGTTTTCTGATGCCTCGCAGAGGTGAATCACAGGACATACAGGGGAGATGACCTTTTTCCACTGTACAATGTGTGTCACTGGGAGGAATCTCCATTGGGTTTTGGTGGGCTTTGTAGCCTCCACAGCCATGAGCTCCTTTGGTCTGGTTCTGGGAAGCCAGTGCTTCCGCTGCCCTGTCTCTGATGAGGCTGGGACCCTGGGGATGTCCCAGACACCAGAGGCATGGCTGTAGGGTTTGGTGCATCTGTTTCCCTCTGCAATTGAATTGCATCCACTTGGAGGGGAAGGGGAATATCAGGGCCCCTGTTTGGAGGAGCCTTGGTCCCCCCACTAGGGTCTGTGTGGATGGGCATGGGAACTGTCCCCTTCCTGCAGTCACTGCAGCTGGGGGTCCTACCCCACTGAGCAAAGCCAGGGTTGTGAATGGTGTGTGATGCTTACTGATGCTGAGCATGGCCAAGCCAGCAAGGGCTTAAGGATGTTCTGATGTCATGCAGACATCCAGATATCATGCACACATGCACACCACATCCACCTGGCCACATGCTGGCTCCATCTGCAGAAAGGCAAGTAATGGAGAAAAAAACACGCTAGGCTAGGCACACTGGGGAAGGATTTATTGACAGTTTTGACAGCCAGGTCATGGCAAAGGTGCTGTTGCAAGCCCGCTCCAGGACACCTGGCTATCCCTGGTGCAACCCAGGTGGGAAGGGGAGAGATGCAGAGAGACCTCTGGCTCTGGCAGCACAAGGTAATGTGGGGTTATCAGGGTGGATGCACATGGCAGTGCCAGCAGGATCCTGGGGGCTTGGCATCATCTCTCTGGGTGGAGATGCCAGATGTGCCTGCTCCCCCTGTTCAGTGGCTGCCTGTACTGTCCCCAGGCCAGGAGGTTGTGCCTAGCAGCCAGGGCTGACCTCCTTGCTGGAGCTTCCCACCTAGCAGAGAAAGCTGGAGCATCAGCAACAGCCTGGCAGTGAGCAGCAGTGTTTGCAGGGCAGGGCGAAGAGGTCGGCATGCTGGGGTGGGCTCTGGTGGTCCTCTAGTCCGGGAAGAGCAGAAACCCAGAGAAGACGCTGTCAGAGTTGCTGATGCCCACCATGCCATTGTAGTCATTCACTGCCAGCCAGACCTGGTTCCCAGCATGCAGGTGGAGGAGGATCCCACCAGAGCTGACCTGAATGGTATTGGTCTTGTGGTCACAGAAACTGGCCATCTTATTCCCATTCTTGTACAGGATGACGCAGAGGTTGGCTGTCTGCGAGGAGTGGAAGATGAAGTAGTAGAAGCCAGGGAGCTTGCAGGTGAACTTGCCCGTGGTGGTGTCGTAGTCGTGGTTGATGTTGGTGATGACATGGTTGAACACCACAGGGACGTTCTTTAAGGGGTGCTCGCTGGTCTGCCTTGTCACTGAAAATGCTGACTGGTGCTTCTGCTTGTAGCTGCCGGGCATACCTGGCTCTCCGGCTGTGCCCGTGATCCCAGGGTCTCCAGGGGGACCAGGGGGACCGATGGGGCCAGTCTTGCCTGGCCAGCCAGGGCTGCCCGGTTCCCCTTTCATGCCCTTGGGCCCTCGTGTTGCAGGAGTAGCCGGGATGCCTGTGGGGCAGTGGGGAGCAAAAGAGAGGCAGTGTCAATGGCAGGATGTGGGGAAAGGCTCCTCCAGCCCCTTCCCTCAGGCAGAAGAGGATAGTTGCCTCTCTCCAGCCTCCTCTTCTCCTGCCCTGTCCACAGAAGATGCTCTCTACGACCTGCAAACCAAGGCAGACCAGCCACAGAGGACTCAATGTCCCCCCTTCAACAGCCTGCATGGTTGCCCTCCATGCTTACTCACCTGGCTCGCCTTTGGATCCTTTCAGCCCATCCCGGCCATCCTTGCCTGGCACACCCGGCATGCCTGGCAGGCCTGGATCCCCATAGCAGTTGTGAGGGGCATCTCTGGTCACAGCAGACCCCAGATTCAGGAGATTCAGGAGATTCAGGAGTAGGAGGGCGAGGGCCAGATGGAGCTGATCCCAGAATCTCTGGCCCATTTTGGTCCTCTGGAGCATGAAAAGGGAATGAAAGTGCTGGGGTGAAGGGCCACAGCAGGGTGGCTTCCAGGGCATGGGGCAAAGAAGGTACTGTGCTATGACGCTGACTGCGCCAGGAGCACCTGACTGTGATGGCAGTGCCCTCAATGTCCCCCCCATACCAACTGCCAGGCAGTGGGGAGGGAGGTATGTGGAGACAGACCTGTATCTCATCACCCCCAAGGCAGCCCCTGATGGCACAAGGCCGGTTGGACTTTCGTTCTGGATGGAGCCATGAGGTTTTGTGGTACCCATGGCCAGCCCCAAGCTCTCCTGTCCAGTGTCCCTAACTCCCTGCAGATGCATAGGCTGCTGCAGACCATTGCACGATGCTGCACTGAGGCTGGACCTCCCTGGACCCAGCTGATCTCAACCCTCCTCCAGCAGCAGCCTGACTTTCCTGGTTCTACCCATTAGGATCAAGCCCCCCATCAGCTGGGGATCTTCGAGGACAGTGCCTGGCACAGGGGACTGGATCTTCCCCCAACAAGGACAAATGCCCCCCATGACATATGTGCAGCCTGCAGTGCCTCTGCCTCTTTCTCCTCTCACATAGAACTGTGCCATGCTGCTGTACCCCCAGTCCCCATGCAGCCCACCCCAAAGAGATGGACCCTGCAGCACCTCTTACCTCTGGTGAGGGGAGCAGGGCACGGGATCCTGCACTGTCTGCCAGCACAGTACGGCGAGGGTGACTCTCTGTGACACCCTCCTGGGGGAAGTCACAGAGTTAGAAAAGGGCCTCTGGGGACCCAGAACCCCCAGCTGGCCCCCAGCTGAGTTTCATATCCTCCTGCCTCATTGTTTCCTCTGAGCAAGCACTTCCCTGGCTGTCCAGAGAGACCCGTGCTCATGCCACTGCAGCAGCAGGGGCTGGAAGGAGAGAGGGGGGATGAGCCTCTGGCAAGAGATCTGCTAAACCCTCCATCCACTGCCTTTCCTCCATCCTTAACTCATTTCTGAGTAGAAGAGCAGCAAGCAGATGGGGAGCAGACCCTCACATAGCTTTGTGGAGGCAGAGCTGTCTTGCAATGATGGCCTCGTGTAAGGTCATCGCCTGCTGAAAGGAGATGCTGCATCCTTAGGCAATGGGACTAAAGGACATTTCTCCTTGAGGGTTCTGACCTGCAGGATGGCTGTCCTCTCTGCACCCTGCCCTTTGCTCTGGGGCCCCACCACCCACGGTCAGGGTGTTGTTCCTTGCAGGTGACCTGGCCTCCTCCTCACTGATCCAGGAATGGAAACGTTTGACTTCCCAGCATGTGTGGAGCAGCTCCTCTGAGCAGCAGTCCCAGGGTAAGGCACCTGTGTGGCTTCCCTGATGCTTTCTGGCTGCCTGATACGTGTCCAGCCTGCCCTACTTCAGCCTTCACTGGCTGAGCATGAGCCAGCAGCGTGCCCAGGTGGCCAAGGGGACAAACAGCATCCTGGCTTGTGTCAGGGGTGGTGTGGTCACAGGAGCGGGGCAGGGATGGTGCCCCTGTGCTCGGCACTGGTGAGGCCGCCCCGCGAATCCTGGGGTCAGGTTTGGGCCCCTCGGGTCAAGAAGGACATGGAGGGGCTGGAGCGTGTCCAGAGAAGGGCAGCGGGGCTGGGGCAGGGTCTGGAGCACAAGTGTGCTGGGGAGCGGCTGAGGGAGCTGGGGGGTTCAACCTGCAGAAGAGGAGGCTGAGGGGAGACCTTATCGCTCCCTCAACTACCCGAAAGGAGGTTGTAGCGAGGTGGGTGTTGGTCTCTTCTCCCAAGTTACTAGTGATAGGACAAGAAGAAATGGCCTCAAGCTGCGTCAGGGGAGGTGTTCAAAAAACGTGTAGATGTGGCACTTGAGGGCATGGTTTAGGAGACATGGTAGTATTGGGTTGACAGTTGGACTTGATGATCCTAGAGGTCTTTCCAAACTTAATAATTCTATGATTCTATGATTCTACTTCCCACTAGTCTCACCCCAAGCTGAAGAGAGAAGAGCATCATCCCACATCACCACCACCATCAACCCACAACCTCGTCAGTCACCCTGATGTCCCTCTCCTTTCTTGCTGAATGGCTGGAGGACCACAGCTGCCTTCACCCTTCCTGGGAGAGTTTGAGTACCAAGAGAGGACCATGTGGGTGAGATACATGATCTGCTGCCTGTATTTACCCTTGTACAGGACAGCTAGCTTGGACTCATCAAGAAGAGGACACACATAGGCTAGTTCCAGAGATTTCCCATTCCTGTAAGTGCCAGCTCTGCTTGTATGCTCAGATGCCTCCTCTCCTGCATTGCAGCTGGGGTCTGTGCTTGGCCAGGGCAAATTGGGATCACTTGCCAGGGACATTGATGGTTTGGGGAAAATGCATGAATATGAAAGAAAACCCAAGTGGCTGTCTTGGACAAAGGGTTTATTTATTCTGATGGGGAGGATGTGAGGTGCAGTAGTGGCCCAGCATCAAAAAGGTGTTTGCAATTGTTAGTCTAGCAGAAGCAGTAGCACGCAGTGATTTCCCACTCAGGAATAAAGACCCAGAGCCCGTGAATGGCTCCAGTGACAAGCGGCCCCCTCCAGTGTGAGGTCTGAGCGCCCAGGAGCAGAAAGGGTTGCTGGGGCCAGGAATCCTCTGTCTCCAGGATGGAGTGACCAGACTCAGCACGGTGATAACTATTAGCAGGGGTCTCACTGCTGCAGTGGTGACCCACAGCCTGGCCACTTTGTGACATTGGTGGAAGAACAGGACTTGTCTGGTGACTCAATTTGGGGCCGTCCTTGTTCACTGTGGTACTAAAACATCCCACACACTCACAGGGGGAGAACACATGCAGACACAGCCATCGCAATACTCTGGTGCTAAGCAGGTCTGGACTGGCGGTCCATCAGCCCATCTCTGGGAAGAGCATGAATCCACTGAAGACGCTGTCTGCCTCAGAGCCGCTGTAAATCATGCTGCCCCTGGGAGGGTTGGTGCTCACAGAGACCCGGTCACCCATGGCCAGGCTGAGCACACTGCTGCCTGAGTTCACCTGCAGGATGTCACGGCTGTTGTAGTCGCAGAAGCTGACCATGGGCTCCCTGTTCTTGGTGATGCTCAGGCAGAGGTCCCCACTGGAGACCACTTGGTAGGCGAAGTAGTAGATCCCAGGGACATGGCAGGTAAACTCCCCTGTCTGGGGACTGTAGGAGCTCTCCTGGTTGGTGATAATGTTGTCGAACACCACCGTCCTACCTATGGACGGTGGGGACCTCCGCGAGGCAGAGAAGGCAGGACGTGGCTGCTCCAGGATATTGCCGACTTTCCCCTTGTACCCTTTTGGCCCTGGCTGGCCTGGGAGCCCAGGGAGGCCATTTGGCCCATGGTAGCCCTGGTTCCCTGGGATGCCAGGAGGCCCCGGCTCACCTGCATCCCCTTTGAGTCCCCGGATGCCTGTCTTTTGTGCTGATTTCCCTGGGGAGAGGTGGTGAGGAGGAGCAGTTCATGCACATCTGTCATCTCACAAGCTGCTCCCACAGCCCACAATATTCCTACCAAGAAGCTTAAGGTTCCCGGGCCACCCACATCGCACAGCCCTGGTTCCCCCTTACCTGGCTCTCCCATGTCACCCTTCTGCCCTGGCCTCCCATCGAGGCCAGGGACTCCTGGGAAGCCATCCTTGCCATCTGGTGCCCGACACACACCATCCTCCAGCAGGCCCATGCCCAGCACTGCTGCCAGGGTGCTGGTCACCAGCCAAAGCCCAGGTTGCATCCTGCCTTCCTTCCAGCGCAGGGGTGGGGTAATTGGGATGGAGGCAAGCACACAGCAATCGTGCAGATGCACCTTGGACACAGACACACAAGTGCTCTCATCAGATGCATGCATAGATCTACCATGCCACCCATGTGTTGTCCAATACAGATAGCTGGACACCACATGAAATGGTGAAAATAACTTCATGGAAGGATTTTGAGGCTGTTTCATTGCATGAGCTGAAATCATTGATGTTACTGAAAATCTCTGACATGTGCCCATGGCAGGGCTGTGGGACTGGGGAGCCCAGGATGTGGAGCATGGTATAAACCCTGTGGTGAGTGTCCTGGGAATGGGTGGTCACGCATCAGATGCATGCAGAAGATGCTTCTTCCAGTGCTGGGGGAGCAAGCACTGATGTACAGACCAGTGGTCCATGGGATGGGGAGCACATGTGAGGAAGGGGTGAAAAGAGGCACAAGAGAGGAGGGATAAACAGGAAAGGGATAAACAGGCAAAAGGGATCTAGGTGTCCAACACTCAGAGCTGGGAGAGAGGAGGGAGGTCCTGAGCACACAGACATACCCCAAAACCTGGAGTACTCATCCCAGGACAAGCCTGCAGAGCCTATTGACATCCACAACCACATGGAGCACGGACAGATTCCTGCAGTCCCCTCTCCCACCCCCCCATCATCTTCTCCCCTTTTTCCTACTTTAAACCCTTGTGGAGGGGGGAATTGAAGAAAGAAGGGGAACAGGGAACAAGAACTGGAGACCGGTGGCAGAGAAGGCATGTGTCCCCAGCTATTTGGGGTGACTTACCTCCTTGCTGGGGGTGAAGACAAAGCAGTCTGAGCAGCAGCTCTGTTTGCTGGAAGCTCTTCCTTGGGAGCAGGGAGGAAGAGGAGCAGGGTGGGGTGTACTTGCATGCACAGTGGTTTGCCTGGTTGGGGAGGAGAAGTACCAAGTTTCGATTTCTCTGCACGAGAGAGAAACTTGTTCCCCTTTCCGCGCCCAACCCTGGATGTGCTGGTCACAGTCAGGGAACAGCTTGGTCAGCAAAAATGCAGGACTGTAAGGTTCCAAGCCTTGCCCAGCAGTATAGTCCCCACAGCAGGGACCGGTGGTAACAGGGCACAAAGCAACACAAAGTTGGAGAGTGCCCAAAGGCATGCCACAGCTCTGTCACTGCAGGAAGGACTGGTGATGTGAGCACTAGGTGGCACAGCCATTCAAGAGATGCTTGGCGGGGCCCAGGGATCACTCCTGATGGCTCCTGGACTGGGCAATGGGCAGACTGTGGCTGTCACTAGTATCCAACCTTGTCATCGCTTCTGCTGGGGGCTGAGCCCTCCAGACACCCACCTTGGTGCCACACCCTGATAGAGCAGGGCTCCAGCAAAGGGACTGTTAGTGTCTGTGTGGCTCAGCAGGGCCTCGAGCATCCTTGATGAGACATCTCCTTCCCACTGCTCTCACTTCAGTGGTTTAGGGACCTTGTCACTGTAGTAAAGTGGGAGAAGATGGGGGTCTCTGGCACCTAGGTTGTTCCTCATCCCCTTTGAGTAGCTGTGCCTTGCACCAGCCAGATCTGGGTAAACCCAGGAGCTGCACATGGCCTGACCCAGATCTGCAAAATGAAAAAGCCAATGCCTCACACCACCGAGCCCAGGGAAGGTGCCCAGGGATGTGCATTCAGCTCTGCCACAAAAGAGCCCCAAAATGCCACCAGTACCCAAGCCCCAGTACAGCAGGGAGCAGAGGGATAAGATATGCCACACCGAAGGTAAACATCCTTGGGACCCTGGGCACCAGCCAGGCCACCCCATGGAGGAACACAGTGGGCGGCTAGGAGGGGCTTTCTGGTCCTTATTCACCTGCAGTCTCCTTTCAGGAGTCCTGTGGCAGCTGCACTGCCACTCATAAGAAAGCAGCACTGGGGTGCCCAAAGCAAACACAGCAGCAGCTGGAGCTCAGGGGAGGATGTGCAAGGAAAGAGGATGGTGTGCAGACCTGGGATCAGAGTGGTCCCAAGGCCAGGGGGGCTGGTAAACCTCTGTTCCCCACCACCCGCTGCCTCCAGTGCTGCCAGTGTTGCATTGTTTCCAAAACATCTGAAAAGGGAACAACTAGTGTGAAACCACAAATGAGCCCCAGAGACCCTTGCCAGACACAACTTTGCTCATCTCCATTAATAATTACCTTTGGAGATCTGTCACTGAGCTGATCTTTAATTCATTGAATATATGCACTCTTAATGCAATATAATACACATTTTTAATCAAAATGTCACCCCATAATAAATCAGATGCCCAGAAGAAATGGAATTTTATTCTATGAGCAGAGTTCCTCTATCAACCAGACCTGTAATCATGTCAAGAAAAAATGACAGGTGAGTTTGAAAAGACCTACCTTCCACAAAATGGTGTTTCTGGACAGTAATTGTATTTCTGCCCTATTGCCCTTTCTTAATATACAGCCCAAATGAGACCACTCCATCATTTCATCCAGGACTGATTGATGGCTGTGTCCTGGTGTTTCTGTGTCCTTTGTCCCTGATTGTCCTCTTAACCCTATTTAAATGCTGAATTACAGGGGGCTGGTTACAGGTTTCCAGCATCTCCTGTAAGCTGGTGTTGGTCTAGGAGGCACCTCTTCCAGGTCCTTGAGACTCCTGAGCCGTGCTTAACCCCACTTGCTTGACTTTCAGTGTTGCTGCATTCAAGCCAAGCCTTCCTCTTCCATCCTCTGAGCATCTCTGAGTTAACAGTGTGCCCTGGCAGCCCAGAGGGCCAACCGTGCCCTGGGGTGCATCAGGCACTGCATCGCAGCCGGGCGAGGGAGGGGATGGTCCCACTCTGCTCTGTGCTGGGGCGGCCTCACCGCGAGCGCTGGGTGCAGTTTGGGGCACCACAGTGCATTAAGGGTATAAAGCTACTAGAGAGTGTCCAGAGGAGGGACATGGAGCTGGTGAAGGGTTTAGAGGGGAAGCCGTATGAGGAGCAGCTAAAGTCCCTTGGTTTGTTCAGCCTGGAGAAGAGGAGGCTGAGGGCAGAGCTCACGGCGGGCTGCAGCTTCCTCACACGGGGAGGAGGAGGGGCAGGCGCTGATCTCTTCTCTCTGGTGACCAACGCCAGGACCTGAGGGAATGGCAGGAAGATGTGCCAGGGGAGGGTTAGGTTGGGTATTAGGGAAAGGCTCTTCCCCAGAGGGTGGTGGAGCGCTGGAACAGGCTCCCCAGGGAGGCAGTCACGGCACCCAGCCTGGCGATGCTCAAGAAGCATTTGGACAAGGCCCTCAGAGACATGGTGTGAATTTGGGGTGTCCTGTGCAGAGACAGGCATTGGACTTGATGATCCTTGTGGGTCCCTTCCAACTCAGGGCATTCTATGATTCTATGATCTCCTCCTCCTGATCGGCAGCTGGGACACCTGCGGCTCCAGAGGATGGCTGGCTGCAGGGAGCCATGGATGAGCATTGCACCGCTTCATCCCAGAAGCTTCTGTAGACCACATCTGCCAGCACTAAAATACCTCCATCCTGGCACTCTTCTTCCTCTTCCCTTCGGGGTGTCTCTGGGAGCGGGGGTGGCTGAAGGACGTGGGGAGGCCGCCGTGGCACAGGCAGCGAGGTGACACGCCACGAGGTGGCAGCGCTGCCTCAGCTATGCTTGGTGTCCCCCGCTCATCAGGGCCCCTCTTCCTCCTCCGAAAGCAGGGGCGGGGGCGACCCCCTGGGGATCCCCATGTCCCCAGAAGCCAAACCGCAGGACGTCCAGCTGCAGAGCAAGCACACAGGCACCTCTGCCTCGGCACCTAGTGATCACATGTTGGTGGGAGCCAGACTAACACAGCTCCGTCCTGCAAACGCAGCCCCAGTGGGGCCACAATGCATTCCCCCAAGCTGGGAGTAGTTTGGCACCCCCTGAGACTAGGGGAGAAGTCATGTTTCCTCAGTGAGGGCCAAGCCATGGTGGAAGGAGTGAGGGGTCACAAAGCCCTGGCAGGTTATCCCTGCTGATATAGGTCCAGCTGCACCACCACCAGCAGGCTCCAGCATGG
Organism: Anhinga rufa; assembly: GCA_013400875.1. Taxonomy (NCBI): domain Eukaryota; kingdom Metazoa; phylum Chordata; class Aves; order Suliformes; family Anhingidae; genus Anhinga; species Anhinga rufa. The sequence goes on along the minus strand of VZTV01024954.1, from coordinate 49,128 downwards.
AGAAGGAGCAAGGACAATGGAGGGGACCCCCAGATGACATGAAATGGGGCCAAGCCCAGGGCAGAGGGAAGGTGGGTGTACGCTGGAGCAGCCAGAGGATGTAGGTGTTCTGCAGAGCCCCAGGTGGCACCAAAACCACCCCCAAAGAGGACAGCCCTGGGCCTGGGGGTACCTGACCACTCTGGTGAGCATCCAAATCATTTAGGGCACCTGTCATGGCCTCCTGGCTCTGCTGCAGTCCAGGACCAGCCTTGCTCCAGATGGATTTTACCCTGAGCAACCCTCCTCCTTTCAAGATGGGCCGTGGCGAAGCTCCTTCACCTCCTTGCTGCCCTCGCACCTGGTAGTGCCAGGCAAGATAGATCAGTGCCATCCCAGCCTTGCACTTCTTCATGTAAGAAAAGTGACTCCTGCAAAGCCTTTTTCCTGCACCCCCGGTGCCTGCAGGCACACACGAGCTGCCTGACAGCAGACAACAGGGAGAGATGCTCCTCCACTGCCTTCCCTGCTGGGGATCCCCTAGGGTGCTGAGCAGTGACAGACAGGAGCTGCCAGATGAGGATAAATCAGGTAGCTAGCACCTACCTGTCACTGTACAGGAGACAGTGAAAAAGGCAGGTGGTGGGACATCAGCAGTACTGGCCGGTACTACACTCACTTCTGCTGCCAGTCACCAGCATCCCAGTCTGCCAGCTGCACCCACCAGGAGGTCAGGACAGCTCAGAGCATCTGTGCTTCTGCAGTCACTAATGGCTTAATGATGCCCAAATAACCATGCAAACTGATTTTGCAGCTGTTGAGCTGGCCTGTCCCAAAATGCTCAACCCGTGCTGCTGACCACCAGAAAAACTTCCTGCGCAATGCAATGATGTTTGCATGAATTCTGAGGTCTCCCATGCTTCAATCAACAAAACAAGAAGCTGGGACGGTTCAGGTGACCTGGAAGGATTTCCTGAGATGTCAGCTGAAAATCCATTGCCACACAATGCCTAAAATGCTTTAATTGCTGTCCCAAGGAATGTGTTATTCCTATGACAGATGCTTACACAGAGCAGGTGTGAGGAGCAAGGACAGGTATGGGGTTTAAAAGCCAGGATTTCATGCTCCAGCCCTTGCTTACTGTCTCCTGGCACTGATGCACATCCCTGTGGGTTCATGGGAAGAGAGGAGATAGATCAGTGCTGAGCAGCCCTGGGCAATGCTGGGAAATCTTGTCTCATCCCTCCTCCTCTTGTTCTCTGTTAAGAATGTCCGGACTTGTCGTTGTTCAACATCTATTCGTTAATTTGGCTGATTGTTTCTCATTCTTTAACATATCCGTTATTTATTTATTTGCTTGTGTAACGAGCAGTTCCAGATCGATCACTTTGGCATGTAAATGAGCTGCTCTAGTGCTTGTCACTGAAATTTGTAGATTGGGAGAGTTTGCAATCAAACACAGGCAGAATCTAAATTACAACATTTGAGACAATAATAGCAGGGAGAAGACAGGAAGGATGTGCCATAAATAAGAAGGGATCAGAGCAGGGTGCCCAGAGCTATGCTGACAACACGCCAGGGGTCCCAAGTCATGCAATAGGAGTCCCTGCTTTGCAGTGCCAGAGGTGTGCCTGGCAGGGCAGGCCTTACTCTGTGGCTGGTTACCCCAGGGGAGAAGGGCAGAGGAAGCAAAAGGCTTTTGGGGGAATGGTAGCCTGTGGCCATTGGCTACTCACACCAGTCTCTGAAGAGGGCTGATTAGCCTAGCATGGTGAAAAGTGTGCAGACACAGGATGCAAGGAGCATCTGGCCTGTTGTATGGGATTCTGATTTGCTTGCCACCATGTCTCATGTTTGGCTTCTTCCTACCACTTAGGGCTCCATCAAAAGTCAATGTATACATCCAGGATGCAATTCTGCCCATCTCAAGGTCGGTAAGAGAGATGACTCAAGATAAGTAAAAAAGATCAAAGTGCCATAAGCCTTCCTGCAGGCATCAGGCACTGTGGCTGGGCTGATCAGGGAGCCAACCAGGACCTCTGTAAAGCTAGGGGACAAGAGCCTGTGCCACTCTGTGGCAGGGCATCTCTGGACTAAAGTCCAGCCAGGAGAAAAGTGATGTTCAGCAGGCACAGTGCTGTGAATCCCAGCAGGACTGGTGAAAGGACCTCTGGCATCTCCCATCCAGCTGCTTGCTCATGGGAGGACTCTTCCCAAGACTAGATCAGGGTGGCTGTGGCTTTGTCTAACTAACTCTTGAAACCCCCCAAGGACAGAGATCTCCCATCACTCTGGGGACCTGTCTCAGGCCAGAACCACACTCAGGTGAAGAAGTGTTTCCTAATGTCCATCCTGAATCTTTGAAGGTCCGTTATGTGACCACTGTACCTTGTTACATCATTTGGTACTAGTGAGATGTGTTTGGTTCTATCTTCCTTGCAATTTCTCCCAAGTAGCTGCTGCTGTGATTAGATCCCACCTCACCCTCCTCTTCACCTGACTAACCACAGCCCAGCAGGGAGGCCTCCCCACTGCTGATTGTAAGGATTAATAATTTCCCTTGACTTTGGCCATAATCCCCCTATGTAGCAGTTTATCTTATCTGTGGTTTGCTCACGTTCAGCCTGCTTTCCACTGCTCCCCACCCCAAACCTTTCCTTACTCTGGCAGTGAGTCCCCAGCCTCTTCACCCCATGTGCAGAAGGCAGTGCTTCTTGTAGGTCGAGAGGACAGAGTCCACAGTATCTACTAAACATCCTCAAGGGTTTAAAAAATGGCTTGAAAACTACAAGGCAGATGAAAAAAAAAAGACAGATCCTGGTCCTTCCTTCCTTCACTTCTTGGTTTTATGCTATAGGCTCAGGAGACGAAACCTGAGAGACACCCTGGACAGTGTGAGATACCCTTCCAAATCCAAAGTGATGGCCATATTGGGGGAGAGACATAAGGTCTTCCTCTCTGGGCTTTGTGTTTTGACGCCTCGGTTCTGGGTATGCGAGGTATGCACCCTTTGGTACCATGAGGCCATGGCAAGACCATGATGAATCCCTCCACCAGACAGGCATGTGCTCATCCTAGTGGAATGGGGACCGCCATGCACTCATATGTAGAAATGTTGTGCTTTTTACTGGGCTGAGATGACCAGCACAGACCCTTCCTGCACCCTGTGCGTGGCCAGATCTGGATAGCTGCCAGAGCATCGCATACCCTTCCCAGGCTAATCTCCATGCCATGGTCTGGTTTCCCTGACATATGCCTTGAAAATGGAGTGGAAGTTTCCTGCAGGCAAGTGTTAGCGATAACTGGGTCAGCAGCAGCTGGAGGTCAGTGCCAGCTGGAACATATTACAACTTACTTGTATTACAACTCACTTTCCACAGTGGCTTCTCTGGGAATTCAGCTTCCCTCTAACTGACCTTGGCTGCCGGATCGATCTGAAGTTGCAAACTCACTTCTCACGTCCACTCAATTTGGAGGGCATCTGATTGCTTCTTCAGAGGCTTTGATTGCCTTTGCTTCTGGCTGGTGGGGACCCCGGTGGGTGCCTCGCAGGCATCATTAGCCAACCTCCAGCTTAGTGGGTTTGCCAAGGAATATTCCAGCCAAGCTGCACCAATGTCATGCAGAGCCAGGCCTGATGTTTTCAAGGCAGAGAGGTATTAAGCCTGTGATAGGATGGACATCCCGATGCCTCCTTGTCCCTCTGACCCGTGCTTGATCTCTTCAGCAGCAGAAGTAAGGTTTTGATTTTGGTAGTTCTCTGGACTGTGGTTCCCCAGGCAGGCAGAGGGCAGCAGCACCCATATCCTCGGCACTCGTGTGGTCCACACGCATACAGTATATTCTCAGGCACTTTCACTAGCTCTACAGCTCATTACCCTCCGTAGGCAGATCCCAACCTCTCTACTTTTGCTGTGCTCCCTATGAGTTCAGCCTCCTCTTCTCAGCTACCTCCATTGCTTTCCAACAAGGAGACAGCCCCTTCCCAGCTTGGGCGGACATTTTTCCACTTGCAGTGGCATTAACTGCTCAAGATCCCCTCCTGCAGGTGCTGCCTGAAGTCCTCTCCCTCCTCTTCACAGGCAGAGGTCAAACCCATGTCCTTGCTGCCAACTCAAAAGCAAATCAATCAATATCTAGGAGGCAATTGCAGTCCTTGGCAAGTCTCTGTGGGGGGCAATTGCATGGCAGCCCCAGCACTGACTCCCTGGCCTGGAAGTTATTCTTCACTTGAACTCTTAATTTCAGAGCTGCACTGTGAGGGATGAGAAGAGTCCCAGTTTCTAGTTATTTACTGAGCTCCCTGTAATTGATGCAATTTACTGCCAATGTATGTTTTATTGCACTCTGGAGAAGGTAATTCTGTAACACTATTTTCTCAAACATCCTAGTGAGTGACCATAAGCCATGTCCTGCAACTCACCTCCAAACTCCAAATCCGGGGGGAAGGTGGCACTGGGTGGCAGAAGACAGCTGTGGCCCTGTGCCCTGTGCCTATCACCAGAGAAGTTCACCCAGGAGGTCCCTGGGGAACCACACATGGCACCGGAGGAACACAGCTTGGTGGAAGGTGGCTGCCTCTGGACAGTGGGTTCTGGTCCTCTGGATCTGGGTCTGGTGAACACAAATGAGGATGAGCACAAGCTGACACATGCAGGACCCTACGGCTGGACTTCATGTGGCATTTCATGTTACACAGACTGGGCATTTTTATTTCCAGTTCAGATTAAACCTGTAATGGGACGTATTTGTTTACATTAGTCTTGAGAAGGTTTCAGGAGCCTCAGGATGGGCAGATCAGGCAGTGAGATTTCTAGGGAGCTCTAATACCTCCAGTAATCTGCAAGCTTTTCAAATTAATTTATTTGGGGAAGCCAAATGGAGCCTCTCATTTGCTACAACTGTACAAGAATATTAGCAGGTTGTGTCTCCTGTTCTCAGTCCTGAGCTGGACGGACTTACTAATCGCCTAAAAGCCCATATTGGTGGAACTGTGCATCTGTGACTCTTCTCAAGTGTCACCTATTATGGTCTGGTGTAGCATCCCCTGAGTAGGGCCGTATCCTTCCACTTGGAGCCATGTTGACGTGCCTCGCTGGTGCTTAAGTGGGGATTTTACTGAGATCTTCAAATTGTCTCACTCACTAATTAATGATTAGGTTTCAGTTTTGGAACATGCACTTAGATAAACTGCAAAACCGCATTTCATTAATCTTAATTAATGATTTAAACACTCAGAAGCCTCTGCTAAGGCCCTGTGATTGATGGCAGCTAGCCGGCTCTATCACAGTGCTTTGGTCCCTTGGCATCCTTCACTGTACAGTAGGGATAAGAGCACTGACCCTCCTTGCTTTTCCTTTGCCTGCTGCCTTCAGATCCAGGCTGTTCACCTTTCTGGAAGGTTTTAGCTAGGTGCTTGATCAGAAAGTAAATGAATGACAATTCATATCTTCTGCTAGACAGGACATCTTCCCTCAATTTAAACTGTGTGTCTGTGTGTGCAGCCACAGCAGCAGTGCATGTCAATAGCTAGGGCTGGTGGAAAACAGGCTTTGCAGACCACTGAAGGGAAGATCTGGGAAAAAAGGTAAAGAAATTGCACTTCCGGCCCCTGCAAAGCATGGTCCACACACTTACAGGGCTTGGACAGCCCATGGGGCACAATGCGTGTTGCATGTTATGCTACTGAATGTGGCACCAAGAGCATTTCCCAGTGCTGAGGTGCTGAGGAAAGACCTTCCACTAGATGCACATACACAGCTGTGAAATTGCTCATGGAAACATGAATTAAGGGAGCAAAAGGACCCTCCTGCACTCCAGAAACCTGCTGAGCCTGAATTTGAAGATGGCACCTGCCTGCACCCTGGACCTTCACCCTGCTTGCACTCTGCTTGCTGGAAGGGCTGTCCCCACGGTGGTCCCTCCCACACTCCTGGCTCCCAAAGAGGTGAAGATAGAGGTATCTGTCACACTTACAGATGAGAGTATGTGATAAAAGCTCCCCTGCACACCCACAAAGGAGCACAAAGAAACAATGGCAGGAGAGGGAGCCTGAAGGGTACCCTGCAGCTACTCCCAGACTCATCACAGGAAAGCCATCAGCTCATCAAAGGCCAGTCTCCACAAACCCAGAGGAGAGGAGCACAGGGACACAGTGCCAGGTAGGAACCCACATTACAGACTCCCAAGGAACAACCACCTTGTCCGGGGACCCTGTCCCAGCAGAGCCATCAGCCCCAGTGTCGAGGTGTAAAACCCATCACCATGAGTCACTGGGAACAGCTCCCCAGGTTACCTTTTAGACCAAGGGTGTTGCTGCCTCGGGGTGTGAGACCCATTGTGGGATGCAGGGGAAAAGCATTTTTGGATTTATTATCGGCAAACTGGATGTCTGAGCCCAGCTGCTGGATGGGTCCCCACTGCACATATGTGTATGTATATATATATGAAGAATATATATATATTCTCACTAGTGGACCTTCATCCTGCTCAGTCAGAGAGGGGAGCAGGATGAGGACACTGGTGCTGTTGATGTTTGTGTGGGTGCTCTGAGTGTCTGTCTGTGACCTGTGTGGCTGGCCAGGTATATAGGTACATAGGCATATAGGTATATATGAAGTACCTGTATGCTTTGCATGTGCGTGCCTGTTGGGAACACACATCTTCAGCCTCACTACTGGTTGGACCCGGGACAGGGAGCTGTAGCAGCCTCACCTCTCTCAGCTGTTGGATCCAGCATGTTTCCCACTAACAATGAATACTAAAAATGACAAAGAGATTTGGAATCAGCTTAGGAACCACCTGCACTTTTGTCTGCTGTGGTTACAGGGATGCCGCTGCAGACCCCGAGTGCTGCATCCACTGGATATACAGACAGAGAGAGAAAAATCCCCTTTTGGAGAGAAGACCAAGAAACTCAGCCCATGATGTTGTTCTTCCAGGAGCTGAGCATCCTCCTGCTCCTCTGGGATCTTGCTAGCTTAGTGTATGACACACAAAGACTCTCTTTCAGCATCCTAGTTACTTTGCGGTTTGGATCTGGAAGTGAGAGACTGTTGTCTGCAGCCCTATGGTGGTATCTTCTTGACTTTTCATTAAGACCTGGCTCCTCAACAGCAAAATCATTGTTCCCTCTCTGGTCATAGCCTTCTCTCAGAGGAGCATCAGGAAGGGATACTCCCTTTTTTTCAGGTTCTCTTATAAAGATGTATTTTTTTAAGGCCCCCCTTCCTCAAGTCACGAGATTAAGCATAGAACTCAGTTTCCACCTAAAGCAAGTATATTTTGCCCATCTGGTGAAGGAAGAGCCCAAAAACATTATCAAAAGGCTGCTGTCAGTTAAGACAGTAAAAGCTGAGGATGACAATCCAAAATTAATAATGGTTTTTAAGCCAGGCCTGATTTGGAAGTCTGGAATAGGTTTGGGGCAGAGGCAGGGGGTTCACCAGCTTCCCTGGGTGACATTTCTAAATTTCTGGGAGGCTTAGAGACATAGACCATAGATGTCACCTGGGGTGTCAGCATTTCCCCTGTGCCTCTGAGGTCCAGATGTGTGCTGAGCGGCAGCTATGACCTTCTGTATGCTCTGCATGCCTGAAGCTGTGCCTTGGGATGGGGAGCCTTCCCTCATGCCATGCCTGAGGTCTCAGTGCTGCAGAGCTGACAGCCTGGCCTTTGGGCTGCGCTGTATCTCCTCACCCTTTATTAAAGATCACACTTTGCTTTGGATGCTGCTTAATTTCTAATCAAACCTGTTTGCCAATGGTCATCCCCAAGCCCCCAGGGCTGCACTGATGAGGGATCCTGTGTTTCTGGCATCTCTGAGGCAGCATCTCTCCTGTGCCTTTCTGCCCCAGCAGTACTCTTAGCAGAGCTGATCCTGCTGCTTTCTCATCTGACTCTACAGAGTCTTTGCAGGGGAGGAACAGATGGGAACCACCAGCAGGACATCGACCCCAAGCGAGAGCTAGCAGGACTGCAAGCTGGAGAGAAGCACTCTGGGGCATCCATCTTAATCAGTCATCTCCCTCTTCGTGCATGCTAGTGATAAATTTGTACCAGTGCACTTCACCATGCCCTCTGATGGCTCAGCCCTGCTGTCTGGACAACCCCAGAGCCCTGCAGGGAGGCTGTGGTCTGCAACTAGTCTTGAAGGGTCCTTCATGGGATAACCCCTGTGAGTACAAACTCTCATGCCAGCATCCTAAAACCAGACTCTGGACGGAGGAGATGTTGCTGTCTGACTGTGCTTAGGGAGTGTTATTTGGATCAGATTGAGAACAGATCAATAATCTGCATGCAAAGTGCTTTCCTCATGCACAGCTGGCTCACATGACAGATACAGGAATCAGGGAGCTGGGGAAGGTTTATTATACCTGGGATGACAGAAGTGTCTGACAACTTACTGTAAGCCGGCCAGAAGTAAAGTATGCTCTGCATTTTGATGAGACCCCTGCATGAGTGAGCAGCAGCAACAGTGGAGGAAAGGCACCGCTGGGACTTGCTTTCCTTGTGGACCCCTGGACTTGAGAGCATCGATGGGCCTGCCTGCAGCCTAGGCACAGCCCCCAGCCTAGATGCCATTTGGAGACATGGTTGACATGGCTGCGTCCCCTGTCAGCGCCTGGTGTATGAACACTGAGGCAACTGGCTGCAGGCCCCTTTCTGGCCCTCCAAAACCTTCTCAGCAAGCTGCTGCCTGCAGTCCTCCCTGCCTCCTTTCTCGCTGCAGTAACCCTCCTGGAACAGATGCAGATGCATCCTCTGCAATGACAACAGACAGAGAGGAGAGCCAGCTCCAGCTGGGTGGAGTAGCTGGAAATAGCCTTTTGTGAACCATTTTTAGCAGTTCATTTGAGGTTGTGTTTTGCCAGCAAAACTCCTGCACGCTGTTTATCTCTCTTAGCGGAAGAAGGAGATAAGAGATAATATCTCTCTTATTGCAAAATGAAGCAGCATGTATGCAGTTCCTCAGCAGTACAGAGCTGGTCATGCAGAGGAGGGATGCAGGCAAGCACAGAGAGCAACTTCAGAGTTCCATTATTAATTCACACTCACATTCGTTGTAACACCTTGAATCATGGCAAATTTGACTGGTGTTAACCACTCGGTGCAAGCAAGGGGCTTTTCAGGGGAAGATGTCTGTGCAAAGGAGCACACTGGCTTTGCAAGTGCAGCTCCAGGCCTGCTCAGCAATGCAAGAGTGGAGTAGTACTGGTTTGACTGGGTCCGTGGCAGTGATGGTGGCTTTGCTTGTCATCATCAGCCTTCATGTCCCACCATTTCCAGTTAGTGGGCGCAGAGGTGGAGTCATTGCGCACCTATAGACAAGGATGGCCGGTGGACATGGATCTTCACTGAACATCTCAGATCATCTCTTCCAGCCTTTGAGCCTCCCCAGGTCTCAGGGATTGCACCAGAGGCATAGTTTTAATTTTGGCAAGGAAGGGGTTATTTAACACACCAATGCACTTCACTCCAGCCCCTCATCCTGTGGAGGCTGCATGGAGATTTGCACTTCCTAGGTAGGGTGATCCCTGTTGCCTAGCTTGCAGGGCAGCGTGCTCAGCCCACTAGTTTGCGGGGAAAGGTGGCTGGGTCCTGGTCCTGTGCTGACCCCAGTGCCTTGACTAAGGATTTAAAGACACGGGTAACTTGAAAAGCAGGAGAAGCAGAAAAGCAGTGTTTTTCAAGCTGTTAATAGACTTTTAAGCTTAACTCCCTACTCTGGGTCTGGTGGGAGGACTGGGCCTGACAGCCAGGAGGTTGAGCATGGATTGCAGTGGGAAGAGCTGCCGCAGAGCATGTGCATGTGCATTGCACGCAGACACAGAGAGCGCAGCAGGCTCTGCCACATACAGCACATGTGCAGGGTGCGTGCAGGCACAGGCAAACAGAAGGACTCAAACACACCACCCCTACGTGTGAACGGTTTGTACACTCTGTGAACACAAGTGCTGTCACCCACACTTGTGCATGGGTCACTACTCATACACCTTTGGTGCAGGGCACAGCAGGAAGGGTCGCACACGTGTGTGCTGTGAGTGGGCACACCTGTGATGGAAACATGAATTGTGGCAGGAGCTGTGGTGCGCAGACACACACAGATGCACAAAAATGCTATATAAATACTGATGCAGCAGGGTCAGTCACACACTCCCATGCATACATCCACCACACACTTTTCTCCAGATCCGAGAGGCTTATAACTGAGGCTTGTAACCCAAAATAGAGTTGTTTTCTTTTTTAAATGTTACATCAGTGAAAAATGGGCCCATGACAATGGGTGTGTTTGGCACAAGTATTTCTGCAGCTGACCCACAGCTTGTCTTCCTGCCTGATTTCTGGCTGCTCTGCCAACAGGACAGGCTGAGGAGAATAAGTCTTGATGGCTGCTGACAAGTCTTGGAGAGGAAATTTAATGGCAGTCCCGGGAGCTGGGCTTCCCGGCACTGGGAGCGTTTCTTGCCTGATGCTTAAGCAGGATTATAGATAGTAGCAGCAGGGTGTTTATGCCCACCCTTTCCAGGCCAGCCATGGAGGATATGTCCCATGCATGCTTTGGTCTTTTTGCCTGGAGTATCACCCCAACAGCATTGGGGATGACCTGACCTGATCTCCCATTGTCAGCAGCAACAGCAGCATCGCAAATGGAAAGGGTATGAGATTTTCCTATCTCCTGGTAAAAGATTTTCCAGACTGGTGGTGCTCAACAGGATTGGTCTGACCAGAGCTGTCACAGGGGATGGACAGGATGCCCCAGCCAGGAGAAGAGGGATGCACCTTAGGAAGAGGGGAGGAGAACAAGGACGGGGTGTGAAGCATCCTGCAGTCCCTGAAGAGTTAAACCTGCAGCCCCAGGGACACAGCAGGCTGGGAGCATGCATGAGCCACATTAAGGGGGTTTCAAAGGCTGGGGCAAAGGCTCCCTCAGAAAGGCTCGGATGGGAGGCTGCAGCAGAGCTAGGTGCGAGGAGATGCTCTGGACCTGGCATAGGCAGGAGGGGGCGGTAAATCCTTCCGAAAGCACTGGCTGATCAGAATATTTGCATTGTTTTTCTGGCCTTTTCTGATGTACTAATGAAATGCTTTCAGGCATAGCAGGAGCGAATGCTCTTCCTCAGCACAGCTACCCATGGCAATGCCTGTTAAGGGAAGCCTGCTCTGCGTGCTTAGTTATTAAGATACATTATTTACAGAGAGACAGAGAGAAAGCAAGACATGCAATCAGTAATGACAGTGTAATGCTGCATTCTGGCCAAGGTGGGCTCATTTCAGAAACATGCATTTTAACAAGGCCAGAGACAAGGTCAAGCATCAAAGGCTGAGGAGGGTAGGTCACACTTATCAGACAGGGGCTGCATCCTGGAAAACAGTGCCCTTGAAAGAGGATTGCAGGTTGCAGCAGGCAAAGGTGCTGTTGGTTGTGGGTAACGGGGCAAATGCAGTACTTACATGAGTGAGAGGTGCCATGGGGGGAGATGACCTCCCTGTCAACATGTCCAAGCCCTTGCAAAGGCATGATGTGGCCACTGGCTTTCACAGCATCAAGAAGACAATGTTTATGGTGTAGGAGAGCCAAAGGGGTGCCTATGCCTGGGTGCTGTATGCAGATGTGCTGGTAAAGGTCAGGCAAGAATCATTTTGTCAAGGGAAGGCAAAGACAAACCCTCCAGACCTGGGTAGATGCTTTGCATTGCCTGAAGTATCACTTAGAGACGTGGTCCACAGAGGTGTGATCTAAGATCCACTGCCCCAGCACAGTCCCATTGTCACCATCATTTCATCCCCAGCACAACCAGAGCATTTCTGTGTCAGGCAAAGCAAATGTTCATTGATCAAAGTTGTAGCAAAAGGTGGTCAGGAAGAGGCATGAGGACCAGGAACCTAAATGTGCCCTGGGGAGCAAAACATTCAATGCAAATATGGATATACCTATCTTTAGATACCTTTGCTCATACAAACCACTGCGTGCTAGTCACCCACCACCACAGGTGGGTATGTTCTTCTGATCCCACCACTTCTGCTCCATGCGCTGCCACCATGATGGCGCAGCCTCCTGCTCCAGGTCAAAGCACAGAGTGGACAGGATGGGTGAGGGGAGGTCAAAGAGGCAGGAGCAAGGACAGAGAGTGAGGGCAGGGGACAGCATCACTTGATGTCCATGGCCGGATAGATGCAGGGATGCAGTGAATGCAGGGAAGGTCCTTCCTAATCCTTGTTCTTCCCTGTGCACATGGAGGCCATGTGCTGTGCAGGGTGGAAGGGAAACCATCTTTGTGGCCATTTAAGCATGGAGCCAGCATTGAACATTGGGATGGCCACCTCAAGGGGGATGTGGGTGATGCTGACAGGTGACCGTGAAGCTCTGGCTTGGCTTGAGCATTGGCTTGAGGCACCTGAGGCTGCAAGTTCTTTTTTGTATACAGGCGCTTTGCTGTGGTGGAGTCCTTCCTCTGACACCAAGGACATTCTGCATCCCTTTCCTCATGCAGCATCCACATGTAGGTCACTCCTCTCTCAGACTTCTGTTTCTCACTGCATGAACTCTGCAGAGGTCCAGGTCTTGCCGTATGGCAAGGTGGCAGAGCTCCGCTGCTGCACAAGTGCTGGCTTTCATGCCGAGCTAATTCCAGAGTCACTAATTTAATGATGATTAATGACAGGTACACCACCCTTTCCTTCCTCCTTTTATCGATTGGGAAAAAAACCGCAGAGCAGAGCCGGAGCTTAATTAATTCTCTCAAGTGGAGGGGAAAGTAATCAGACTGAAATCAGATCGAATTTAGGACTCATGGGCAAGCAGGAAGATGTGCCGAGTGACATGTAAATGAGAGATGCCCCAGCCCATACCAGGTTGGGAGGGACACAGCTGCAGAGCAGATTCCCCAGGAAGGGCTGGCAAAAATGTTTGTAAATGTAGCAGGCAGGGTTGCAAGGGACTTGGCATCCAGGCTGGACTTACCTGCCTGGGGCACGCAGGCAGGCTCCCACACAGGACTGGAGTGGGGATCATAGAATCATAGAATTGTTTATGTTGGAAAAGACCGTTAAGCTCCTCAAGTCCAACCATTAACCTAGCACTGCCAATTACACCACAAAAGCATATTAGTAATTTGGTGCAAAGCCTGGCACTAGCTTAACCAGGGTGCTCAGGGCTTGCCCTCTGCCCTGCATCCACCTTGACTCCAAAGATGTGCTTCTCTTTGCTAAAGAGTGCGTTTCAGCAACACCAGAACTGGTTAAGAGCTGCCACAGATAGTTGCACCCTGCAAATCTCTATGACTGTAGATTGTTTTGTTTGTGTTTTTCATGTTTGCTTCAGCTGGGAATCCCAGTATAGGGCTAATCAAGGCTGTAGGGGTTAATCTGCCAGGTACCTAACTGTATTAAAACTGCCTATCCTCCAAAATCATATATTTCACCTTGAGAAAATATCTCCTCTTGCCTTTTCCTGCAAATCAGTTCACTAGCAGGGCAAAATTGAGTCTTACAGCTTGCTGTGGCTTGGTGCTCCAGCAATCTGCCAAGTATCTAAGCATGACTAACTGGCTTGTGCCTACCATACCAGGGATTTAAAACCTGTATCCTATTCAAGTACTGGTCAGGCCCCCAGCATGCACACTCAGCCATCAGCCAGTGAGATATTTCAGAGTGCCTTTCACTTTGCATTCCAGTCCAATGCCACCTCATGCTAGGAATGGGACCATGAACCTGTGACCTCAGTGAGCAATCAGTGATACTGTGTCAAAATCTTTTGACATGATGCTTCAAAATAGAATCTTGAAGAAACTGAACTGTCTTAAATAAATGCAAAAAATGAGTAATTTTTCATCATGAAGAGAGGTTACTGACTGGGCCCATTCTGGGATGTGAGCAATCAACATGTTCAGAAAGGATCAGAGAAAGCTTTCTGGTGACACGGAAATCTCCGGTTTGGTCAAGACTATGTGGGTCAGGTCAGGTCAAGTCAACCTGAGCCAGCAATGCATCCTTCAGTGCGGGCTACATCAGCAGCACAGCGGCATGTCAAGGAATGCCATCATTCCCTCTACTGAGTACTCAAGAAGCCACAACAAAGCCCTGTGCCCAGTTTTGGCCACCCTACTGCACATGAGATGCCAAGTCCCATGGAGGCTAACAAGATGGTCAGGAGCTGGAGCTCAAAGAGATCAAAGGAACTACATCTCTTCAGCCTCAATAAGGGAGAGATGGGTGAGATCTAACTGCAACTTTCACTGCCTTAAGTGGAGGTTTTAAAGGAGGCAAAGCCAGAGGTGTAGGGTGAAAGAGCAGGAGGACACAAGGACAGCAACCAGCAAAATGGGACATAATCAAAACCACCTTTCCTTTGAGAGTGGTGCAGCCCCAGGATGGGTGCTCAGGGAGCTTGTCACCTGTCCTTGGAGGCTCTCAAAACTCAGATGGACAAGACCTCAGCAATATGATCTGACTTTGACGCTATCTGTCTGGGAGGCAATAACACTGACTGTACATCCCCAATGATTCTTGGAGTTAGCTGTTAGCGGGATATAGGTGACGTTTTATGGACAACTTCTAGACAACTCCAGCTCTGTGGGGGAGCACAAAGGCAAACTATTGGAAAGAGAGGCAAGAGGACATCAGCCACTAAATTACTGCTCCTGCACGATCAGCAGCGACTCTTTTACACACTTACTGTGTTAAAGGCCCTGGAGACAAAGGTGTGGAAGTTCACTGATAATCTGTGGGGAGACCTCGGGGGCAGGACAGGGAGGGGACACGAGGCAGCTGGGAGCACTTTCACCAGCCCAGAGACAGGCATGAAGATGAGGAGAGAGGCACAGCATTTTGTAGGTTGGTGTGGCTGAAAATAGGCCCTAGCCTTATGTCACATCATTTGGTCTACCACCCTCAGAAAATTGTGCAATATTTAACAGACCATTTTCTCCTGCATTTCATGGAAAGAGCAGAGTAAGCTCAGCCTCTGAGTCAGATGCCGCTCCCCAGTCTCCAGACTGGCTCTGGAGGATGCTCACCGCTGAGCCACCCAAGGCTCAGGACAGAGGATTGCCACAGCATCCCTGAGCTGCTCATTGCTAGCACACTGGCTGCCGACACAGGAGCAGGAACGAGCTTTGAATTATGGTGCTCTCTGAGAAGCTTTGCCAAAGTTGTGCTGTCTGCTAGGTGACTTCAGCTGTAGTGGTGCAAAGGGTCTCTTGAGGGGATGTGGACTGGCATTTCCCAAGCTGGACTCAGGCCAGGACATGCAGAGGAGGCAGCAGAGGAGAGAGTAGGGTGAAGCTGGGCAGGTAGAGAGAAGGAATGGAGGATTATCCCTGGTCCTTGCCTGACATCCAAGCCTCCTGTCAAGGTCAGTGGAGCTGTGGTGCTGAGAGGCAGAAATACCAGCTCTCCTGGCTGCCTCCTGCAGCCCTGCCCTGATCAGAGGTAACGCGTAACTTGGCAAGGCTAGCAGGGGGATGAGTCCCTGAGGCTGCTTGAAACCCACCTCTGAGAGCTAGTCTAAACCCAGCCATGACCTGTGAAGTTCTGTGAACTGGTCAGTTCCTTCCCAGCTAGACTGCACTCCTTCCTCTGCCCACAGCATCTGTGCCTGCACTGCAGGGCTGTCTTCAACCCAAGCCCTAGGACAGGAATAGCAATGAGTTGTCCCCAGCACCTGCAGAGCAGCTCCTGCCTGCAAGAGCTGCCAGCCCAGTGGGGTGCAGGCAGGGCTGAGCACCTCCTTCCTGGCCTCCGTCAGGCAGCCCAGATGCTCTCCTCCGAGGGCTTGGTTCCCTGGGGCTTGGCATGACAGCCTTGGCCCTGAGCAGAAGGAGGATGAGTTTATCATTTATTATTGATTGTCAGGGGTAGGGAGTGCTCTGCACAGCATGGAGGATGCAGGGAGGCACACTGTCTCTCCCAGTGCTTCTGCAGTAGTGCTGCTTTGTGATAAAAGTTTAATAAATTGAAAGACACAGTTTCCATTCCATTGGTAATTAACTTCTGCTGCTGTGTTCCCTCCTAATTGTCTCTATTACTCCACATAAAACTGAGATCAATAAAAACCAAAGACTGGAGGCTGGGAAAGTCACAATTAATTAATTATCTCTCTCTTGCATGCATCCTCCATCTGCTGGTAATCAAACAAGACCAGCTAGTCCTCGCACAGGTCCTGGGTCCTCCATGGCTGCTGGCCTCCCATTGGGATTTTGCAGTGAGCTGAGCAGTGTCTCTCAGAGTGGAGAAGGCAAGAAGCCCTTACTGCACGACTGCGTACCTCCCAGGCGCTTTGCCTCTCCAGGATGGTCCAGGCTGGATTCCACAATGGACCGCTTCTCCCAGGGTGGTGTCTGCATGCCCATCCCTCAGGCACTGCAATTTTTGCTGGAACACAAGCACTAAGAAACACCTGGAAGGCAACAGTGCTGACACATCTTCCGTCAAGGCTCATCACTGCCTCTGGGCTGTGACTGTGAACAAGGCTGAGAAGGGGAGACAGAGCTAGAAAGCATGTAGCTTCTGAGAGACTCCATCAGTCTTTATGGTGCTCCATGACACATGGACTGAAACCACCTTGCTGCCAGTCCCTGGAGTGAGCTGATCTCTGGATTCTCTTCAAAGTCTGGCATATTTCTCCCACTCCTCCTAATCCTGCTGCGTGCGGAAAGTGCTTCTCCTGAATGCAGACAGCCCCACGTGGTTGATGTCCAATCAGCTCTCCCAGCCAAAGCTGTGTCTACTCGGAAATGCCCTGCTATGAACAAGGCCAGCAGCAAGTCAGATCTGCAACCTGCACAGCGCTGACCTGGTGGCCAGACTTCTCCTGTGTCCCATGTCCTTTGAAGCTGCCACAGAAAGCAGCCTTAGAGACAGCCTGACATTGAGAGTGGACACTCTCAAAGCTCAGTTAGAGTTGAAGCTGGCCAGTACTGTGAAGGACAATAAGAAGGGCTTTTTTAAATACATTAATGGCAAAAAGCAGGCTAGAAATAACATTGGCCTGTTGCTTGATGAAAATGGTCACCTCACAAGCAGGGACATAGATAAGGCAGAGATGTTTAATGCTTTCTTCGCCTTGGTCTGATGGTGGGCTCAGGGACCCTCAGAGCCCTGGGCTAGAGAACCATGACTGTGGGAATGATAAACTCCTAATAAACCCTGAACTTGTGCAGGACTTGCTGCTCCAGCTAGATCCCTATGAGTCGATGGGGCCTGATGGGATTCACCCAAGGGTACTTTAAGAGCTGGCTGATGTCATACCAAGACCTCTTTCAATGATTTTTCAATGCTCTGGGGAGTCTGGAGAGGTCCCAGTTGACTGGAAGCTGGCAAACATTGTCCCAATCTTCAAGAAGGGCAACAGGGATGACCCCGGTAACTACAGGCCTGTCAGTCTCACTTCTGTTCCTGGTAACATTATGGAGGAGATTATTCTGGGACGTATTGAAAAACACCTGAAAGGCAACACAGTCATTGGTCCTAGCCAGCATGGGTTCATGAGGGGAAAGTCCTGCCTAACAAATTTGATTTCCTTCTATGACAAGGTCACCCACCTACCTGACCAAGGAAAGCCAGTCAATGTGATCTTTTTGGATTTCAGTAAAGCTTTTGATACTGTCTCTCACAGTATCCTCCTGGACAAAATGTCCAGCACAGCTGGATAAACACGTAATGCAGTGGGTGAGCAATTGGCTGATGGGTTGGGCTCAAAGGGCCATAGTAAATGGGGTTACATCGGGCTGGCAGCCAGTCACTGGTGGGGTTC